>JACCGJ010007397.1:0-12928 GCA_013407085.1 Atriophallophorus winterbourni
ACGATTTCGGGTGTGCCGTAATTAGCGATCCAATGTGTAACAAAGGTTCTCGCTATCGTTTCTGAATTGATGTCCTGGATGGGTATAGCTACCGGCCAACGCGTATATCGATCTACACACGTCAGAAGATATCGCTGGCCTTTTGATATTGGCAGCGGTCCGACGATGTCGATATGAACATGGCTGAAACGCGTGCAGTTATCGTCATATGTTCCGATTGGGTTTCGTATGTGGCGTTGGACTTTAGCTTTTTGACACGAGAGACAGGCTTTGGCCATCTCCCGCACTTCCTTATTCATTCCAGGCCATACGAAGCGCTCTGCGATTAGACGTTGCGTGACGCGGACACCGGGGTGCGACATATTGTGAATGGAATCGAATATGACTCTTCTATACGTTTCAGGAACGACTGGTCGTGGTGTACCTGTCGTTGTGTCACAGATTATGGTCTCACGTGTTCCGTCTAAGTAGATTTGTTTGATCTTCAGATTAGTGTTGGACAACTGCTCAAGAAAGTTTTTCTGTTTACTCTGAAGCTTAGCCAGTTCTTTCAGATCAACCGTGGGGCTGACATTAATTGTGTCAATGGAAGATCTGGACAAGGCGTCGGCAACTTCGTTCTTGAATCCAGGAAGATAATTAATTTTCGATGTGAATTGCGAGAAATAGTCCAACTGTCGTATTTCACGTGGATTGTACTTGTCAGAGGCAGAGGATAGCGCGTAGGTCAATGGCTTGTTATCTGTGAGTATCTCGAATTCGCGGCCTTCTAATAGGTGACGGAAGTGCCTAATACTCAGATACACCGCCAGGAGTTCGCGACCAAACGTACTATACTTTTGCTCTGCAGGTTGTAACTTCTTTGAGAAGAACGCAAGTGGTACTAAGTTGCCGTTCTTATTCTGTTGTAGCACGCCACCGACAGCGACAGAGGATGCATCAGTTGATAGTACGAGTGTGCTTTGCGGATCGACGTGTGCTAGCAACACCATTTTGCTCAATTCTTGCTTGATTTTCTTGAAAGCTTGTCTACCTGACTCGTTCATTTGGAATTGCTTTTTATCAAGCTTCAGTAGGTCCGTCAGGGGTTGGCATAGCTCTGAACACTTCGGGATGAAGCGGCGATAGTAGTTGACCATGCCAACAAACCTACGCAGCTTGGTGAGAGAGTCTGGTAATGGAAAGCTTGTAATCGCGTCAACTTTATCGCTGAGGGGTTTGATACCTTCAGAATTGACGTGATGGCTAAGAAAATCGATGGAATCTTGTCCGAGTTGTGTCTTGGAGGGATTGATGACCACTCCGTAATGACGTAAGCGCTCGAACAGTTGTTTGAGGTGTTGTAGGTGTTCCTCGTGGGAACGACTAGCAACCAGGATATCGTCGATGTAAACGAAGACGAAATCAAGTCCGTGCGTGACCTGGTCCATGAAACGTTGGAACGTTTGCGCGGCGTTGCGCAGACCAAAGGGCATGCGTAAAAACTCAAAGAGACCAAATGGTGTGGTCACTGCAGTTTTTGGAACGTCCGCTGGATGAACCGGGATTTGGTGATATGCACGAACAATATCTATCTTGCTGAACACTCGCTTATTGTGCAGGGACATGGAGAAGTCGTGCAAATGCGGGATTGGATACCTATCAGGCTTTGTGAGCTTGTTCAGAGCTCTATAATCTCCGCATGGTCTCCAGTCGTTGGCTGTTTTCTTAGGGACCATGTGTAGTGGACTTGCCCAAGTGCTGCTGGAAGGGCGAATGATTCCCAATTGCAACATGTGCTGGAATTCGCTTTTAGCAATTTTGAGCTTATCTGGAGCTAACCTTCGTGGTCTACTGAAGCATGGGTTCCCTGTAGTTATGATTCGATGTTTAACATCGTGCTTTATGTCTGCCGTCTGATAGCTAGGGGATGTGATATCCATGAAAGATTCTATGAGCTTCTTGTATGGTTGGCTAATATGCTGGATATCGCTTTTTACGGTGGGAGACGTGCATGTAGTGTGCGAGCCGTTAATGGTAAGGTTCGTTACGCCGTCTATCAGCTTGCACCTTTTAGGGTCGACTACTATTCCGTGATGTTGGAATATGTCTAACCCTAATATAGGATTAGGAACGTCGGCTATGGTAAAAACCCAATTTATAGGTCTTCGCAGGCCTAAATTGAGGGTGAGGAATCTTTTGCCGTATGTGCGTATTGCTGTACCATTTACTGCGCGCAATACGATACTGGATAGTTTGTTTCTATCTTGTGGGCGTGGAGGTATCACACTTATTTGAGCTCCAGTATCGACGAGAAACTTCATGTTAGTTGTGACGTCTCGTACATAAAACAGGCGACCCTTTTGACAAATGCCAGTCTTCGCGGTCGCCATCACGAACTGGCATTCGAGTTTCCCGATTTGTGGAAGGAGCATGGTTTATAACACTTACGGGCTCTACTTCCGAAGCGCGCGTGGTACCAGCAAAAACCTCGCTTATTTGGACTGCGACTCCTCTTAGTACTCTTATCCCTCATAAGCCTGTTTAGCCGACTTTCCAAACTGCGGATTGCACGAACGTAGTGGTCGTCAATTGGATCCGCCTTGACAACTGTGCTTACGGTGGGCTGCTTAATCTCGACGATCTTGTCTGCCATCTCCGCAAGCTGTGCGATGCCAACCATGTCCACAAAATTAGCCATTATTTGCTGAACGTGTACTGGGAGGCGTTGAAGAAAGAGTTGCTTCAAGAAGCGTTCATCGATCGTTATGTTGCCGATCAACGATTGCATGCTTCTGAGTAATTGGGTCGGTGTCCGATCCCCAAGCTCTTCCTGCGTTAAAAGCCGCTGAACACGAAGGCGTTCGGACTCTGTTAGTCGGGTGATCAGGGCTGCTTTCAAATCCTCATAAGTACATGGCTTCTTCAGCAAAATATCTTGGACTAAGGACAGTGACTCGCAAGTGAGTGAGCTTATTACATAATGGATCTTAAGTTTGTCTTGCGTAACGCGTTTGATCTCAAAGAAAGATTCTGCCTGAAGGAACCACAGCTCTGGGTTTTGAGTCCAGAACTGGGGAATGGTAAAGGCGACGGTGTTAATAGTTACCGGACTAGAATCTCTCTGAGGCTCACTCATGGAGGAGGATGGCACAAAAATGTAAATGCAAAAAGAATCGTCAAAAGATCAGGAACAGACTCACCGTGTGTTCGTTTTCGGGCTCACCAGTTTGAGTTTATGGCCCTTAGCGGTTTTTGCTGATAGTGGCTTCTAGCGTCGGTCCCGCTTTCGAACCCCACGTCTTGGCTCAAAGAAGAACACGGGTACGCCGAATCTTATCTTTGTAGAACGAAAGCGTTGAAACAAAACAGAAGGAATGGATCGGGATGGAGAGGCAGTGTGTGTTGTTCGATGCCTGGCCGTGTTATTATATTTGATCCGCTTGCCCGTTGCTTCGCACCATTTGAATGTGTATTTGAAAGGTGGTCGATATGGCTGACCGTGGCGCAAAGATCGATAATTGTACACGTGACGTTGGTTGGCCTTGAATTGTGGGATGCCAAAGGTGAATAGGTGGCCGTGGTACGAGGTGGAACGTGTTTGTTGTGTAGAGACAATAGTCTGCTACAAGCAGAACAATGCAGACATAAGCCAAACAACCTGCTCTGTGTTAAGGTTATAGTGGCACCCTTCCATCCACCCGGTGTGATATATGGAGTGTGAACGCTGATGAACGAAAATAGATCTTCGCGATATTGTGTGTACTAGATTACTTGAGAACTATTCCAATTATCTAAAGATAATAAAATCCAACGAAATAGTGCGAAACGCATCATATTGTCGCTTGAATGCACTTTTAACGAAGAATATTTTATTAATAGTACAGAATTTAAACCGTCCCTTACGAAAATGATATGGATGCAATTATTCCGTCAGGCTTCGAAAATACAATGCAAGGTCGACGTGTTGCCAGTAAAACTGAAAGCAAATTGGGTATCTTAAAAAGAGTCCCAGGTTCGTTTGATGCCAATATACTCTGCAAATTGAATTCAACCTACATCCGTCCACATATCTAATATGCTATACCCGCATGGAATCCTTGGATGAAAAAGATACTCCGCTATTGGAAACTCCACAACGCAAAGCGACTGAGATCGTCCTTAGACTTTCAAATTATCCATACGAAATGAACCTCAAAATATTGAATTTGCATTCGGCTCGAAACAGACGGAAACGAGGAGCACTAAACTTTATTTGGACAGCGCTTAATCAAATAAATCATCCATGCAGCCATTTTTTCATCTTTCCCAAAACACACATCTGCGTGATCACCAATCTAAATTGTACCAAACAGCACAGCACATGCGGATCTTGATCTTACTGTCCCCACCTGTTGAGTGCAAACAGCACGAAACCGGTCGTGGGGTGTATTGTGACGGAAAAGCATGCAAATGAATATTTTGGTTCATGGTTAAGGGTTTAACCATATTAAACATGTGTTTGGACACATGTGATTGAACAGGTTGGTCGTACCAGCCTTATCCAACAGTGGCAACAAGCGCAACTTGTTTCTATTCCTGGAATTCAAAAAATCACGCACGCACGCACAATCCCCTGGTTAAAGTTTTTCACTCTGCCCACTGAAATCTCCCAAAACAGCACGTTTCGTAGCCAGGCGTGCATGCACAAACCAGCTAGCCAATCAGAACGGCTGATTGCTCGGTCCCTGAGAGCTCGAGGAGGAAGGGGTGGAGGTTAACGTTGAGAAGATTAGCGGAGGGGGGATAGCCTGAGGTAATGAAAGAGCTGAAAAAAGAAGGAAGCGTTATTAGGGATGCTAATGACATTATGCAGCTTGATAATTCCCTCAAATCATATTATTAATAGAGAACGAGAAAGGGGATATTCATTTTAACTAATTCCTCTTGTTTTCCTGATGAGAGCAGACAGCACACTGTGTCAAGACATTGAGGTCCTGATCGTACTCTGTTAATCTGAGGAATGGTAACAGCACGAAACTGGTTAAAATCCTCGATATATGTGTGGTCTCATGTGATTGAACAGGTTAGTCATACCAGCCTCATGCAATAGTAGCATACAAGCACAACTTGTTTACCATTCTTACACTGCTTCAAGCGCATGAGGATCCTGAACATACTGCCCCTACCTGATGAGCGAAAACAGCAGGAATCCGGTAGTAGTGATGGAAATTGATGCAAATAGGGATGTCTTCAACCTCATGGGTTGCACCCCATCTACGTGTTCTTGCGCATCTTCGATTGAACGAGTTAATCGCGCCAAAAATGGCTCTAAGGTTCCCATCGTTTTCACATTTTTCTCTAACGTTTCAATGGCTTGTGGATCCTGCTTGTACTGTCCATACTTGTTGAGTGCAAACGACACAAAAGTGGCTGTTATTTGTATGGAAAAGCATGCTTATATGAAGTTTACTTACAGCGTTTTGTGATCATAGAAATAAACCAGATGTTTGTACCAAACATATTCAAAGTTACAAAGTTTCTCATCATTATTCATCATTATTCCTTTTTCATGAACGAATATTTACTATGACATGGTAGTTGTGAAGTTGCGTGCTTTATGACCATAAATTCTTGAATCTTGAATGATGAATCTATTTTGTGTGGCTTTCAATTTTACTAAACAATGCAAAAATTCGCATCTAGTTGAGTTTTTAATGCAAATATTTTCATATTTTTCATTCTATCAGCTTTGCAATATCATCTAACTGAGAGAATTTAAAACATTGTGCACACAATGGCATATTTCCTATTTTGAAATCGAATAATAATCAATATTTCTAATAAATATTGTTCATTTGATTGGATAAACATCGTCATGGGAAATTTGAATCTGCCGCGATTTTCAAAATTCAAATTTCTGATTATTCATTCAAATCCCAACTATACAAATAACAATATTTTTGGTGTTCCGCGAAATGACATCACCGGAAAATACCTCTTGGGACGAATGGAACGTAAACAAATGCGTAATGTCGGAAAACTGGATAATAATCTTTGCTGGAAACATGAACAATAGTTCGCGTATGTTGCTAGCTTTTACCGTTATATGATTTATGGTGATATGATATAATGCCCTGTGATCGACGCCTCAGAGATCAGTCTGGCAACAGGAATACGATGAGGCCGAGCGCTAGACACAAGAGGGCGCGCATAAACAAAATGACTGTTGCTTAACAGATGGCACTCAGCTAGGATGTTCTGTGAATGTTTTTACTTGTGTCGAACAGGATAATTACCAGGCAAGCTTGAACAACCGCGGATATGTGTCGATTCTAGTGTTTGCTCGATTTTAAAAACAATGATGACCTTTTCGCCTCATTGTCGATTTCAAAATCGACGTTTTAATAAGTCTCTCATTTATTAGACAGCCTTTGATGGCGGAATACATATTTGCATGTATTCCCATGGCGCACACACCCCACGACCGATTTCGTGCTGTTTGCACTCATCAGGGAGGAATAGAACGATCAAAATCCGCATGCCTCCGTAAAACGGTGGTACACCAAATATAAATATTTCCCTATTATTATTATATTGCTGAACACGTCGTCATGCAATTTTACAGGACCTAATCTTGAAATCTTCTCGCGAAATCAGTTTTCAAATGTCAAACCGCCATTTTGTTCAATCTCCTATATCAACATATTTCCGTGACAATATTTTACCAAAAGGCCATCGTGATGTGTTCCAAGTCAGATGTCAACAAGTTTAGCCATTCAATACACTGCGAGTTCTATCACGTCGACTTTCTATACAATCACACCTCACATCATTTTGAGATCTCTTTATTCTTTTTTGTTATTTAACGTTCCCCCATTTCCTCACACAAATCTCTCTGAGTTGAAGAATAAGTTCTTTCAGATTATAAAACCAAATATCAACCACCAAACTTTATTAAATTCTCACGATTTTTGATCACATCCGTACCAAGATGCATATCAAAAAGAAGTTTATAAATTTCTGCAGAATACTAACTAATTCGAATCTTTAGAAACCGCGCTCTACATCCCGTGAAATATATCGATCGAACAACTAGCATCAGTGGTGCATTTATCTTGAATGTAACAATGACCTGTATGGTGATCACATACATGCAATCATCTCTTGACACCAGACGACAACGCACAATGAATTTTGGTGTTAAATCACAAACAAACAAACAGACCCAGTCATGTCACTACTACAAACAATCGCCACTCGTCTACGAGGTGGTTAAACAAAGCACAGCCGTTGAGGTTACACGCCACGATTGCTTATGCAGCACCAGCGAAAATTTCGATAAAAATTCCATTTAAAATTTGTCTAGCGCACACGCGTGTGATCAATCAATCAATTATCGATCGAATGTGATTTGAATAAGTGGCGTCAAGGTCACAAGTGCATGGTTGTTTAGCGCAGTGGAATTCGTATTGTGGCCACGACGAATACGCACGAATTTAAACAACACTCAACAAATTAACATTTTTGACAATAAACATATTTGAAAATTATCAATATTTAGCATACGAAATTTATAACAATAGAATGCAGAGAATTCTAAACATGATAGTTTTTAATTAAATTCCAATTTGAGTTGGTAGTGTGTGAAAGTTTCGGTGAGCAAAATATTGTTAATACGCTTTGTGACTCATGCTGTCGGGTAAGGTACATAAAACTGTTCCACTACTGAATAATGCATGAAAATATGAGTGTGCTTACTGGAGAATATACGTGATTTTGAACGAAATATGTCGTCGATTTGGGTGTGGAGCGGTGAAATTAGTTTGTGTTGGTGTGTGTCGGGGCCGGAAGTTTACCAAGACAATAATAGTTATTCCTTGTGCAGAAAATCGATTAAATAATTGAAAACACTATGATTGTTGTCCATATAGAGACCAAATATCCAATTCCATGGGAGTGAAAATTAGGTGAGGAGAATTCGGAAATGAGACTCACTGCACTTGACTCATGTAAACCATCAGAAATGTGAATGAAAATCTTTTGTTTGGATGAAACGATTTTTTTAAATTCGATCGAGTGTGCCTGGGGATAGAATATTCAGTGGCTTGCATTATTTCTAAGTTGAGGATAGTAAATTTATTTTCTTCTGGAAAACATCATTTTTGCTGAGTCGACAACATATCTGTAAACCAGGCTGTTTGAAACCCAGTGAACTCCTCAAGCATACAATCAAGGATTGAGTCCTGGTCAAGCACTAAATATGCTAACACGAGCACTGCCTTTTAATTATAACATTGTTTATCTCTTTGTCTCTGTTTGAAGTTTTACTGAACCAATGCTATCTCACTCCACTTGATGACGGCAAACAGTCAGAAACTGGTTGTTGAGTGTCTAAGTGCTGGGGATGTGTGCCCCTAAACGCACTGCAAAAATTTTCTTTTTGTGAAGTTTTAGAGTATCGTTTTCTTTCATACGAATCCGATTGCAAGGCGAAGAATTCGAAGATCAAAATGATGACGTCTACCTCCTTTCTAATAAGAGATGAGTCATTTGAAACGTAATATGCTAAATTAACTTAATCTGGAAATCTGACTCCGCTGTGTTTGGTTTTGTTTTTAATTCAGGAATACGAGGTCCCATCAAAAGATGTTTGAATTTCAAAAATGCGAACTGTAAGTCGAATTTTGGATGTTGTAGACACGTCCAACTTATTCAATCACATGTTTCCACACTCACGCAGATGTGTTAAACTCATGTGTTTTGAACAAACATTCTGTATTTGGATCCACTTTAATCAACCGCACATCCCACGACCGGTTTCATGCTGTTTGAACTCAACAGTTATTGATCGTGCATTCAGGCCAATCGATTAAATCAATCTAATTGTTCGGTTTTTGGAATGCTAACACTCCACATTCGGTTTCAGCCTGTTTGTCATCATGAATTAACGACAGCAAGATTAGTTTATGTGAACAGTCAAACAGGAGTAAATTAATAAACAATATTTTGCACAAAATGAATCAGTTTAAAAATCTGTGGGCATCACTGAGTGAATTAACCTGACATCACCTGACAGAATCATCAAAGACCTCATCTGCTAATGCAGTTTGTTTACTCTGTTTACTCTCACTGAGGACAAGCTTCCGGGTCTGTTAGATAATTTCGCATATTGTCAAGGAAACATGCTCGTATTTATAAATGTCAACAAATTCCGATAACAAAGCTGAATTTTAATGATGACGAGAAATTTGTTTAGATTAATAGAAATAAATATATGAAAGCAACGTTCATTTTGAGCTAATCATGTGATGAAGTAACCCTGCAATTATTGTAATTTTGAAATTTGTAGCATAAAATTTCAATGAAATATACTTTCGAAAATGTCAAAATTCATCATTTAAATCCAGTCATCAAGGGATCGTAAATCTACCTGCCTGATTTGAATGGATCGACTCACACCCCTCGCTTACAAGAGGTGGTTATTTGAGAAAAACTTCAACATGGCTCCAAATTATACTTTTGTTTACTTTCAAACATATTTTATCAAGATGAAACATGATTTGAAACGAAAATTCAAGATTCCATCCAAATTAAGGTTTTCACACAAGACAAACACGCCAAAACGTGATTCACTCGAGTCAGCTGACCGAAAGGCGATTTTGAATAAAGTCATGTGACGCATCTTGATCGATCGATTAATGGAAATTTGAAAATGAACTGCGTTCATTGGGTGGATAGTTTTGCACGGGATTCTTATGAGATGTCAATTTAGTTGTTGGTTCCGAAATGCATGTAACCCACAGTAGTATTTGATCCAAATTCGTTTTAGATTGAATGTTGCCATTTTTGCATATAAATTCTTCTATGCAATCTTGCCACCCACATGAACCAATAACGTGTTTATCAACTGACCTCAACCACTAAATCGTATGTGATTTTACCTTTCGATGCACCAAGTATACCACAAACTACTCCGGGCGGAAGTCGCGTACAGACAAAGCATACATACGGGAAGGTGGATAGTGGAATCCCGGTAGCCAAGACAAGCGTTTTACCCTCATTAAGTGGCCACAGTCTGAGTTTGATAGAATTCGTTTATGATGAGTGACGCGTGATCGATCGATAGTATTTATCGATATTTGACTGGTTAAACAGTGTAGGTTCGCGAATATGAAATAAATGGAAAACATGTTGATGATGGTTGTTTCACGATTTTTGACAAATGTAACATGTTTTGACTGGTTTATTTACACACACAGCCTTTGAATGGGCTTTGTTTAACAAAAATGGAGTTACACACATTCAATTTGTCGGTTATCAATCAATGATTTCAACCATTTTACTTTTTTCATAACAACAAAGGACATTTTAGGTGCACACGATTCACATCTTGTCATTTCTAATTGTGCGGCACTTTGCATGCTTGTATATTCAAACATGAACTCTTATTCCGGCGGATCTAGAAGCTCCATCTAGATGAAATGTTGGTCAGTCCGAACAGTGTATCGTTGTCATGTCAATGCCATATCACGTGGAAGTAAATGAGAAAAGAACTTGTGAGCGAAATTCCGGCTATTTGAAAATAGATCGATAATCAAAGAGTTTGAATTTAACCGAATGGAGAATACTACTTGGTGAATACTACTTACTGGATAGTAAGTAGTTCGTTTTAACAGTGACAAATTTGCCTTGTATAATATTCTCCACTGTTCCAAACGCATGCGGATCCTGATCCTACTACCCCTACCTGATGATTGCAAACGGGACGAAACCGGTCATGTACATGTATAAAATGCAATGGGATAATTATCCAGAATGAAAAAAAAGATCGAATTGTTGGTTTGCGTGGGAAGCGTGATCCTACGCATTAGCTGTTGGTTTAAATATTCCTAACCTTGTTGAGATGAACATAAATTCCTAAAGCTGATTTTAACGGAAACATACATGCACTGATCGAAAATACTACTCGTTTGAGTGTGGGCTTTGCAGCATAAAAAGTAGAATAGGAATAGTAGTAAAGTTGTGTTAAGTAGAATGGTCAATGTCGGGTAAAATTATCCAGATTGTCGTTATTGGTATTATGTATTTTGAATAAGGGAATGAGAACGCCTGGCATACTCTATTGTGGTAGTATTTCGGTAAAGTTGTCGAAACATTCGATACAATAAGTGAAACGAACAAGGTTACTACAAGAACGTGTAAAAAGAAGATAATCATCCCGAGGATAGGGAAGATTATGATACCGAAACTGATCTTAGTGATGATGATGATTATGAAGAGGATGATAATGATGATGATGATGAAGATGATGATGAAGATTATGATGATGATAGTGATGATGACGTTAATGATGATGACGATGGTGGTGGTGATGAAGATGATGATGATGGTGATGATGATCATGTTGAAGATGATGATGATGGTGATGATGATGATGAAGATGATGAAAATGAAGATGATGATCATGATCATGATGATGATTATGATGATGAAAATGATGATGTCGTTGATGAAGTTGATGATGTTGACGAAGATGATAAGGAGAATGTTTTGAGTATTTTTAGGCTGCCGTCGATGGTGTTGTGATGAGGAAGAGAAAGAGGAGGAGGATGAAAATGATGATGATGATGATGATGACAATGTTGATGACGTTGAAGTATTTAATATCGATTATGCTAGCGCCGACCTGTATAAAGAGGATAAAAATAGTAACTGGTGTTTCCTAACGCGAACCCTAGCTTAACGATGCAATACTCAATAATAGAAAAGATCGTTTTGGTAGCAACCTAGGTCAAACATGTTGTATTTAGCTTAGCTTCGTTCTCGTTCTCAGCAACAATTATTATAATCAACATTATTAGGCACCTTACGTAGCAACTCTTAGCTTTTTTATTAAATAATAATACTTATTAAAAATCGAATCCATTTATATCCGTGTCTCAAAATAACTCCAGACTATCCTTAACCTCGTACGAGCGAATGTGACAAGTCGGTGTACTCAAAGAAAGTTATTTTCACAAAACAGTTCGCCTTGCACGCAATCACACAACTCCTACTCAACCACGTTTTGGAAAACCAACTCGACATACACCGTACTGAGTAGTACAATGCGTTCAAACTTGGCGCGCGCGCGATAACCGTAGAACGGAAACCACGACAATAACAAATAGTTGTGGTTTTTCCGTTTGGCAGGTCGCGTATTCGTAAACAATACCCCCAAATTCCGCTTTTCGCGAGGAGCATTGCGCGGTACGTTCACACACACACACGAGGGTACCACCGTTCGAGTGGCATTTGGTGTGGAATGTTCGTGAATGATAATCATTTTTGTGTAGTGTGTGTGTGATAATCCGAATTAGCGGCTTTGTGCACACACACCGCGCGAATGGTGATATCATACACCGGGGCAACGATGAATTATACAAACCCAGCATAACATTACAGACGCATTTTTATCAGTGTGATGTCAAGATGGAGAATGCTATGATGAAGGAATACCGAGCAGAGTGTATGCAGGTTTGCGAGTATCTGGATAATGTGTGAATGAACGAATAATCTTGCTTGAACTCTGCTGAGGTTTGAGGTAAAAGTGGACTACTGTGTGGGGGGGACATGTTTGTGCTAGCTAAAGATTGGGATCTAGTTGAGACCAATCTGTGTAGTCGAGGTGCAAAGAGATTTGACCAGATTTGGGTAAGGTTTCGCTCCTGATACAGAAGCTTCGTCAGTTAAAGAGTGACAGTCAGGACAGGGAACATGACCAAGTAGCAGTCAACGCTGTGTGCCTCTACCGAAACGCAGTCTAAGGGGGTCAAATTACGAAGGCGTGCCTTGGATTAGTGGCCGATTAGCTCAACATCAGTCTGACACAAATGAACACAGACAAGATCGGAAGACACCGTGGCATTTATATAAAAGTGCATAACTAACAAGCATAATTTTGAACCAATTGTAAAGTACCAATGTA
>JACCGJ010007399.1:0-28595 GCA_013407085.1 Atriophallophorus winterbourni
ATTTATAGTGGGTAGGTTGGATAGAGGCTTACTTGAAGCAATCGATCAGATGTTGAAGTGAAGATGAAGTCGTAGCCGGTGAGTAGTAGATGTATCCATGTAAGAGATCAAAAACTCTTAGTGACAGTCAGATGAAATCTTCGATATGACACAAGACGGATGAAAACATGATGTTTGCCTGGATGTCTGAGTAAACATAAAAAAGACATCCAACTCCACGTTTTGAACCGCGGTATCTCCTAAAAATGTGATAGTTTGGAATCAACACTTCACAATCTGATTGTTTTCACGATTCAGTTATTAGAATAATATCAGCGAGGTCGGACAAAAGATATGAACGAAAAGCTAACGGTTTTTAGCTTTGGATCGAGCAATAATAGAAATAAATCTAAGAAATGAGGCGAGATAAGTAGAGAATGTTTCAGTATGTAATTGATCTTATATGATGCAGGATGGTTCATGATAAAACTTTTGGGGAGGGAATAGAATAATTTTCATGTTTGAGTAATGGAACTTAGGAGGCTGAGTGAGAAATTGGTTCAAATGCGGAAAATGTGTGTCAAGGGACAAGTTATTATGGTGAAAATGCTATATAACTGCTCTTCCGAAAAAGTTGCGCACGCCTTCTTCAAACGTTGGGTGGCAATGTTCGGTTGCCCGAGTATCGTCACATCCGACCAAGCTTCCCATTTCGATGGCGCTTTCAGAAAATACTGGGTATCCGATTTGCCAACAGCACCGAACTACTGACTACCACCCTGCTGCGATTGGTATGGTGGAACGGTGGCACGGGCAACTAAAAGCCACTGCCGCCGAGTTAATTTTCGGTCGTACCATCGCATTACCTGGTAAATAAGTCTTCCCGCAACTCAATCACCATTTGCCTATGGAGATTACGTGGCGCGCTTGAGACATTATATGAGTCGTTTCCACCCACCACCTCTGCGACTTCAGGCTTAACCGTTCCACGTGCCGAAGGAGTTTGCCCATTTCCATTATGTCTTTCTCCAAAATGACATAGTGAAGCAACCTCTTCACCTTCCTCATGCTGGACCATTTAGGATAATTCACGTCCCAAAAACAGTTATGATCGCGCGCGCCTGTCGACACGACACGTCTTTATTGTCAGTCAAACGGCCGTTCGGGACAATACACTGCACTCAGTTAATTGCACAAGACCAACCTAAACCCCAGCACGCACCGGTGATAACCGCCAACTATAACCTCTACTATCTCAGCACGCGGCCACCGCACAACTAGCGAGTCGACAAACGGCAACCCGTAAGGTTCGCCGACTATATAGTAAAACATTTGGACTGTTTTAGAACTTGATATGCTTGTGCATGTTTTACGTACCTCATCACTATAACTAGGTCCTGGCATTAAAGCCATGCACCAGAGAAATTTTTCTTCTCACTCCTCAGGTACATATACACCTTCCTCTGTGGAAACCGTGACACACGCCACCAACGAATTACCTACGCTTGTCTTCAACTAATTCGGTGGCCCTAACCATGAGCACACACCGTCTAGCGCGAAACCGATCAGAGAAGGTCCTTACCAGCCCGACTACACGCCACTTAGATGTCTACAGGCGAGTCCGTTTGCCATCAACCCTGGAGGTGCAGGGAATTCTCAGCAGGGACTATGTTTTTGAAGTATCTGTTTCTTCGTTGTCAAGCTTACAAATGTGCCTACATCTGCTCCTACTGGGTTCGTACTAAGACCATACCAGATGGGCGATTCCCGCTAGCAGCACGTTCACTTCATGTGAGGCGGCTTCCGCAGCACGTGTACCTCATGTGAGACGTGACTCGCTTTAGTCCTGATAGGTTTATCATCTACCCTACCTTGGTTACCACTGGCAATCGACCAATGCAGATCAAGCGCCTAGCTGACTTCCAAGTGACTGGTTGCTTAGATACTATGTTCCAGCCTGGAACGACCTGACACCGCTTGGTCAGTTCAAATGTCAATTACTGATCAGAAGTCTCCTCTGACCAGACTTCTTGGACGAAAGATGTGTAACAACTTTGTTTTATTGTACTTAAAACAATTAACCTTGACAGAATTTCCGTTAAATCGTGTTCCGTGATTGATCCGTTGTACCTTCGTGCACGTTTTGTCTACCGCGATAAATCAATCCTCCTCCTATGCGTTTTTTCCTACCTACTTGGGGACGTTATTTGTGCGGTCTGTCTACTACATATCACTCAATTAAGCAAATGAAAGCATTAACCATCTTTATATAGCTCTATGCTGAACTTTATGAAGAAAGAGTGCGTCCTTTTCGAGTTTCGACTTTGCGCGCCGTGGAGAAAATAGATTAGTTCGCGCACGTCTCATGAGATTTTTTTTTGTAATTTTAACTTCATTGTTTAAAAGGGCAAATCTCTGAAGTTTTTCGTATCAACTAAAGTCAATTTTGTACGCGCACGTTTGAAGGAATAACCAGAAAACGAGAATAACAGTGAAGCCTTTGTCCTGAATTAGTTTGTTTGCGCCGGAGAGAAATTCCAGCCCACTAATCCGTAATGCTGTAAAAATTAAGGTAGAATACTGTGTGAGCGCTGGTTATTTGTGCTTCTGAAACTAATCCTGCTTGGACCTTGCTTGACGCACCCGATGGAGCTGCAAGATTTTGGAGTGCTACTTAGAGCAGAAGCATCAGTTTTGGCAGCCTCTGCGTTAAGATATTATAAGATATTAGATCGTTGTCTGACAATTTAGACCGCATCCATTATAGTGTGACAATTACTAGAAACATCTGCTACGCTCACATCATCATTGGCGCCAAGCCAATCAAAGTCGTTTGGGCAGAACAGCAATACTCGTGGCGATGTGCTGTTTGGTATGATCGTCTGTAACTGAATAGCGCTTTGCTCCGTGGTAGGTTAACAAATAGCAGTTGTTCCTACTACTATGTTTTCTCTAATTCGAAGCATAAGAGTTTTGTCTAATCCAGGACGGATAATTGTCCCGCTTGACATGAAGTTTATCTATGGATGATTTGCGATTTGCTCAGCAATAGCCTGGAATGCACCCCGATCCGCCTGTTATTTGAATTCAACCTGGATTGGCCGGGGGCAGTTACTCATCTTCCATCTGCCTACATGGTGGACTGGCAATGTGGGAGTAGAAGGCTTCAGATCCACAATTGAGAAAAGATAGGTGATATACCCTCCGTAGATATTTAACCAATCGAGACTGTTAAATAGTTCAAAAATCAAGCACTAAAACGTTTCTAAGATTTTAAAGAGACCAACTAAAGTCGATTTAATTCAGACGAGCCCAGGGGAGTCAAGTCACAACTCCCACTTCCTGTCGGTTCTCTGGATTAGCAAGAAAAGTGAAAAACATGAGTTCTAACACTTTCTTATGATGCATTTATTTTTTAGTATAGATTATAAAAAAGCCGTGATTTATCAGGTCTACAAAAAATACATTAGGTCCAATAGTAAAAAGAATCATAATATATTCATAAAGATTGTTAGGAAACGCGGAAAAATAATTTTTACTACTCGTGATTTTTGAACAACGTCAATGGTTGTAGATTATAATACGTGATAGAAAAATGGTGTTTGCGCCCTTTCAACCTTCTATGCTGTTGATAAACTTTGAAGAGTGACCGCACAGATGCTTGTTATGAGAGAGCTGGAACGAATGTTTGCAAGGATGAATTGTTTGATTAAGTATAAGTTAGTATATCATGATGTCTTATGGTATTCTCTGAATAACTGGCCACTCAAGTGTCAGGTTACCGGACCCTTAAATATCTTGTTACACATCTTCATCGTAACCGTGCGTTTTATAATCATTTTTACCATATAACCATATCCTTAACCGTTATCTGCTTATATATCTGCATATATTAGTATATCATGAGGTCAGATAGTATTCTCTGGATAACTGGCCATTCAAGTGTCAGGTTACCGGACCCTAGAAATGCTTTTAAACAAATTAATCTTAACATTGCCTTCGATAACATTTTCTATACACCATTATGTATATAACTGTCTTTTATTTCTCACAAGGCCTAGAAATGTCTCATTTTTTATCTTAACGTGCAAAATATTGAAAATCTACCCAAAAAATGAAAAAAACGTAAAAAAAATAAAAAACTAATAAAACATTATGTTTTTAAAAATGTACATTCTCATTTCTTAAATGATGTACTATTTTACTTTGATGACCTCTCACCGTGCTGGTGAAGAGAAAATCTTTCATTGTATTCCAGTGTCTTCGAATAACGAACCATCACTGTAATTGGCTCGAAATCTATCCGCCCGAGATTTGGTCCGTATGCGATTCATTCTCCTGCAGATAACGAAAATACGGCTGGTGAACACATTTTGGTTCGATTGGTCGACAATTCTTCAAAAGTATTGAAGCACAGCACCCTACTGCTTCCTCCCTACTATTAGCCACACCCCTCTCTCATCCCCCACAATTTCTTAGATTTTCTTATTACGATGGATTTATGTTCCCTTTTCAATCTCCTTATTCAAACATTCCGTAAAAACATGAATTTATTCATATATAATTTATTTATCAATTTTTTATGACAACTTCATAACAATTCGCACCAGGTTTTCCATAATTACCTTCCATTTCTGTTCTCCATTTGTTTCTTGCATCCTTGCCATCCTTGCCAGCAATAATAGATTCAATGAAAATGACGACCAATGTTGTCGTCCAAATTTCTGTATTAAACAACAAATGACAAACAAATTGGTGTCCAAATTGAAACAATAAAATGAGCCCAAATACCACGTGCAAAAATATGTGGAATTTGATGGCAGCCAAGCAAAATCAATTAGTTCAACAAAACAAAAAATGTGTACAATTGGATCGAGCAGTATCAAAAATGTATACACAAATAGGTAAAACCGTGAAGAATTAAGAAAAAATCAATTTGTTTAAATAGAAAAATAAGAAGGAATTTTACACAAATTTCTTGTCATTTACACTCTCTCATCCCCCACAATTTCCTTAGCTTTTCTTATTACGATGGATTTATGTTCCCTGTCATGTTTCAATCGCCTTAGTCAAACTTTCCGTAAAAACATGAATTTATCATATATAATGTAATTTAGCAATTTTTTGAGGACACGTCATAACAAATTCGCACAGGTTTTCCATATTACCTTCCATTTCGTTATCCAGTTGTTTCTATGCATCCTGGCCACTTGCCAGCAATAATAGATTAAATGAAAATGACGACCAATGTTTTGTCGTCCAAATTTCTGTATAAAACAACAAATGACAAACAAATTGGGTGTCCAATTGAACAATAAAATGAGCCCAAATACCACGTGCAAAAATATGGGAAGTGAATGGCAGCCAAGCAAATCAATAGTTCAAAAACAAAAAATGTGTACATTGGATCGAGCAGTAGCAACATGTAGTCACAAATAGGTAAACCGTGACAGAATTAAGAAAAATCAATTTGTTTAAATAGAAAAAAGAGGAAGGAATTTACAAAACCAATTTCTTGTCATTTACAACTCTCTCATCCCCCACAATTTCCTAGATTTTCTTATTACGATGGATTTGATTTCCCTTTTCAATCTTCTTATTAAAACTTTCCGTAAAAACATGAATTAATTCATATATAATTTATTTATCAATTTTTTTATGACAACTTCATAACAATTCGCACCAGGTTTTCCATAATTACCTTCCATTTCTGTTCTCCATTTGTTTCTTGCATCCTTGCCATCCTTGCCAGCAATAATAGATTCAATGAAAATGACGACCAATGTTGTCGTCCAAATTTCTGTATTAAACAACAAATGACAAACAAATTGGTGTCCAAATTGAAACAATAAAATGAGCCCAAATACCACGTGCAAAAATATGTGGAATTTGATGGCAGCCAAGCAAAATCAATTAGTTCAACAAAACAAAAAATGTGTACAATTGGATCGAGCAGTATCAAAAATGTATACACAAATAGGTAAAACCGTGAAGAATTAAGAAAAAATCAATTTGTTTAAATAGAAAAATAAGAAGGAATTTTACACAAATTTCTTGTCATTTACACTCTCTCATCCCCCACAATTTCCTTAGCTTTTCTTATTACGATGGATTTATGTTCCCTTTTCAATCTTCTTATTCAAACTTTCCGTAAAAACATGAATTTATTCATATATAATTTATTTATCAATTTTTATGACAACTTCATAACAATTCGCACCACGTTTTCCATAGTTACCTTCCATTTCTGTTCTCCATTTCTTTCTTGCATCCTTGCCATCCGAAAATCTTGACATAATTTGAATGAAATTTCATTTCTATTAGACATAGATTTTTTTTCTTACCAACCGTATATTAATTTCCCTTATTGAACGGAAAAAAATGTTAAAAAAATGTTTAAAATCCCGCTCCCTTCGAGTCATTTGCACTGTACTATGTTCTGTGGCTGTGTCAAATTTTGATAAACTGATGCATAGTATTGCATGCCTTGGATATACCAGGAATAGATATGATTATTTTATAAGCCAAAAAAGCAGTGAACTTATTTACCATCCATGATACACACTGAAGGTGAAACGCATGCCTTTATAAGTAAAATATTGTGGAGGTAGCAAATGGCTTCAACGATGAGTGCTAATCTCGATATTTCGAATATATGCAGAAATACGCCCTCTCATTACACGACAAGGGAAGAAGCACCGAAAATTTCGATGACGAAAATCGCGACTCGTAATATTTTCGAGTTTCGGAGGATTGGCATTTCACGGTCAAACGAGCTCCAGGTTGATGGCCTGAATTACTAAGAAATCAGATCTGAGTGACAATCTAGGCAAGCACGTTTGAAGATCAGTGATGGCTTTGTTTGTTTTGTTCGTGTGCGATGTTCAAGTACCTGTGAAAGTCGGGGGTTAACGTAGTTAATTTTGGACCGCTTCAATGTAATTCATGGTAATTCAAGGTTTTTGATGGTCTAAAAAGCAATAAGCATACCAACAACCATAGGATGGTAAAATTGAAATTTAAGTGTATAAACAAGATAAGGAAGTAGATTAAGCAGTATATAAGTGTTCGCGAAACGAATAATTCAATAAAAATTCGTCTAATTTCGTTTTAAATTCATGCAAGCTAGTGGAGTGAGCAACAGTAGAAGGTAAACTGTTCCAAGTAAAACACACACGGACAAAGTAAAAATACCTTCTACAGTTCAGGCGGGAATGGAATACCACCAGCACTTTCATGGGTCCGATAATTTCTTGTATCCGTTTGCGTGAATAAATCCTGTAAGGGGTGGTTCGGAATAAGGAATGTTTTGTAAAGTAACACAAGGTCTCCTCTGATTCGTCGATAGGGAATGTCGAACAAATTCAGTTGAGCTATCCTTTCTGTATAAGGCTTGTTTCGGATGCTGAAAACTAGTTTGTTGAGCGGTGATTGATTGACTACATAAGTTCAACATCATTTTTGAGCCACTGAGACCATGACTGCACACCGTATTCGATTAGTGGTCTCAAGTACGTATTCATGATCCTTGGGTATATGTTGTGCGAAAATTTCCCAGATACTCGTTTGAGTAGATTTAGGACGCGTTGATTTTTTAAGGAAACGTTAGTTTGAAGTGATGTTTTTAAACTGGAGCGTTTTGTTTCCGGGAACTTGTAGCTTGTTGTAGATGCTTTTCTTAGGTTGTTTTTCTCAGCAAGAATGGCGTGTTGGAAAGGAGGCTAGCGGAATTCAGAATATCTGTTATGCCGACTCCTCTAGAATCGACATCTGAAGTATTTTTGCTTGCAAGGATGCCTGATCATTTTGAGGTTATACTGTTGCACTTTAGCGCTTAGTCTAATTTCTCGTGGCATTTGTCTACGGCAATTTTCACAACGAAACACCGATGAAACGGAAATGTGATAATTGTGGGCCTGAAATAACCTGACGCAATCATTTCCAGCATCACTATCTCACCCGCTTACAATTTGATCATATCATTGTTGGACAAACTAAAAAACGATTTAGTAATGTCTGGTTTCATTGGGAATTGATGAATACAGGCGTGCAACTAACGCCCTACAACCAAGTCCTGCTTATCGTTGCAAGCGCTGCAGTTTCTCTATGGACACACTAGAATTTGAACTGAAGTTCTCGTCTACTTGCTACTTTATAAGTAGCGAAGAGTCCAGCGGATACGCATAGCTGATGAGAGGCAAAAACCTCGAAACCGGTCCTGTGCTTCCGGTGAGATTTTAGCGTTTCGGAATGGTATTCTACTCTGACACACTAGAATACCTAATGAGTTAAATGAACAGGCAAAACAAAATCGGATGCAGTAGATTGGATAAAATGACAGAGGTGATTTTGTTGAAATAAACATTCATCATATATTTAGTCTCCTATGTAGCCAACAACTTACTGTATATTACACACAAGAATTATCAGAAAAATCACTGAATTGTTGTGAAAGATAGTGACTATATGTAAACTATTTAACTATAGATAAGGAAACTCGTTAACAATGACGATTGCATCATGAGGATTCGAATTCCCAAATTGTTACAGCTAATTAAATTACACAATACAACTAGCAAGATTATATCATCTACTACGTTGCATAATATGATTATAAATTAGTGTGACACCGACAAATTCGGTGAACAAACTGCAGTTTAGCTTAACCCGAGCCTATAAGGTATACCCGCAACTATTTGCAGAAGGATTAGCGAGCATTTGCAAATATTTCTTTAGAATTTGTTCAACATATCGATTGAAGTTGACATTTAATCAGAAGAATGGAAAAAATTTTGATTCACACAGGCATAAATCTTATTCACCGCAATATATGCTCTGATAAACCATATAGTTTAAATTCTATGACGCCTTTATGTCCGAAATCTTATCTTATTTGCATCAAGATAAAATTGTTGAAAGGAGCGGCTTATTAAACAATTACCGTCTAATTTTTCATGTGATAACGTGTGTACATTTTTATTACGTGCAATATGTTATGTTTATTTATTAGGCAGAAATGTTGAAAATTTCCGAATAAAATTATGTCTTCCTTCCTTCTTTTTACATAAAAACTGAGAAAGAAGCGTGTAAAATTCACCTGGATACTCATTACACTGTCCTTACCTGATGGGTGCAAACAGCAGACCCGTCATGGTGTGTGTGAGAGAAATAAGTGCATACAAATAAGAATATTTGTAAAAGAAACTATTTTGCAAGGCTTATATTTGAGCAACTTATCTTATATCTAGCATGGATTTCTAAAAGAAAGGGTTCTAAATTACATGTTAACTCGAATAACTTGGACATATTACTAGAAGGTCGCTTTGACATCCATTGTATTTCTTCTCGATTTAAGTGACACTCTTATATCTGTTTCCCACATATTACTGTTATCAAACCATATAGCATGTGGTATAGGGAGTAATCGTTTTACTTTGAATAACGTTTTCTCTCTCTCATCACTTTGTTTAAATCTATGGTCGCAGTTCAAACAGCTAACACATTTCTAGTGGGGGATTACTCACTCACTCACTCACTCAGTAGTCTCAGTGCCGGGTGGCACACGAGGCAAAGAGAACCCCACGCCAGTAGTTTAGGTCTGCCGCTGTTCCGTTGCCGTCTGCACCGTGAATCCTTGTGAATGTGGTTCGCGTTCCAACGTTCTGTGCCAAGTTTTCTTGGGACGTCCCCTTTTTCGTTTACCTTGCGAACGACAGTAAATGGCTCCTTCGTATGCGAACTGGGATCCATCATGCTGACATGACCGACCCATCTCCACCGTCGTCTTTTGACTACAGTAGATACCACCTTCAGACCAGTTTTTTGCAGGAGCTCTCCATTCGAAATGGTGTGTGGCTGAAAATATGTAGAATCCTTCTCAAGCACTTAGTTTGAAACACGTTCATTCTGCGCTCAATGGCAGCGGTCGACTTCCAGCATTCCGATGCATACAGAACACGCTCAGAACATTGCTCTTGAAGAGTCTGATCTTCGTGGTAATGCTGAGAGCGGAGGATTTCCAAATAAAATTCAGCATGCAGAATGCTTGTTTCGCCTTTCCGATCCTTCTCCTGACCTCATCTTCACAGTCACCATTTACAGTCAGTTTGCTCCCAAGGTAGACTGTATCTGTAACCTCACTGAGCGGTTGACCGTCCACGAACACTAGTGGTTGCTCCGGAACATTCTTCCGCATTACCTCCGATTTGCCAGCGTTAATTTCTAAACCCACCGTCTTGCCAATTTCGGATAGTCGATCGCTCTTGCTCTGGATGTCACTGATCTTGCACGCCAAGAGGGCAAAATCATCCGCATAGTCCAGGTCTTCTAGCGGTCCCGCTGGGGTCCATCGAATGCCTGCTGCCCTGCCATCGGTCACCTGTCTCATAATCCAGTCTATTGTTAGGGAGAAGAGTATCGGTGAGAGGATACATCCTTGCCTCACTCCTGTACGAACCTCAAACTTCTCAGTGAGCATTCCATTGTGAGCGACTTGGCATTCAAACTTCTCATAAAAGGCTTTTATGAGATTTGATGGTATACCATAATGACGGAGAATTTTCCATAACACTGGTCGGTGAACGCTATCGAAGGCCTTCTGTAAGTCAATGTAGGCCACATATAGCTCTGCATTCCATTCATGTGTCTGCTCCAGGATCTGACGGAGGACAAAGATTTGGTCAATGCAAGATTTTCCTTTCCTGAACCCGGCTTGCTCTTGTCGTAAAATGGATTCAACTGCATTGGAGACACGTCGGAGAATGATGCGGCAGAATACTTTGCTCGTGACTGATAGAAGCGTAATACCTCGCCAATTGGTGCAGTAGCTCAAGTCACCTTTCTTGGAAAGTTTGATTATAGTACCATAACGCCAGGCGTCCGGTATCTGCTCAGTATCCCAGATGTTCTGGAATAGGTTTCGCGAAACGTTTGGCGCCTTTTCGGTTTCCGCCTTGAGCAGTTTGGCATACACTCCATCGTCACCTGGTGCCTTCCCATTTTTAAACCTCTGGATAGCAAATTGCACCTTATGGAGGCTGATGGGGTCTGTTTTGACGTCGATGTCTGTAGGTTGTAGTGGACCAGTCAAGCTAGTTTAAAAAACTCCCAGTACAAAAATAAGCAACCTGACTCACGAACAGTTCTTTCGATCCACGTACATATAATCCGCAATCCTCCTCTGGTAATTCCTTGTTGTTCTTGTAATGACTTCAATATTCCCACTCGAAATATTACGCTCCCGAGAGGAAATTCCCAAAAACCCAGATCGACCAAGAATGCTGGTGACGCACACAACAGAAGTATATTGCGATTAATTGATGAGTTGATTATGTAAAAATCGTATTCAACAGATAAATTGTGTTAACTGAGTTATCGAACAAAAATAGGTGAAATCTGAGTTATAATGTAAACAGGAAATCAATAAATCTATAGTGCTATCGATCGTCTGAGCGAAACGATATTGTCAGTAAAAATTGAGCTAAAGATATCAGAAACTGTACAATAGTTTTTTTACCAGAAAATTTGTTAAGGTAAATTGGATTTCTATAATCTCTACACATCTCTCTTCCAAGAGCGTTGAAAAAATTGGAAACGCTTGAAAAATTTTAAGTGAGGAAAGTCTGAAGTTTCTTTGGTCAAGTAACAATGCGGCCGGATCGTTTGTGTAGGGTTCTTTTCAAGCAAGAACGTAAAGTCTGCTGGGAAGGACTGGGTATACCCATTGGTTGCGTAGGAGGAGTGGATTGGATGACGGTAGCATTTTGCGTGATGTTGTTGGCCTCCTTCGGTCGATGTCGACCATGAATCTACATCACAATCGCGTGAATGTTCAAGTTCTTCAGCTTGTGGAATGACTAAACAGTCCGATTCGGGAGGAACAATCTCTCCCGCAGCGCTGGCAAGGAAAGTCAGAACTCGGTTGTAATGCGTCAGTTGCACGCCGACGGCGTGATCTGCGTTCAGCAACCGAGAGCTGTATCTGCTCCTCCTTAGCTTGAAGACGACGATTTACACGGTGCCTCCAATGTGAGCGGTCAAGATCAAGTCACTCTGTCCATTCATGATATGTCTAAGATACGACGGATGATTCGTAGATGTGCACGTATGTGCAATTGTGCAGCATTTCTGTGCTGTGCGGCTAACATCGTGCGAAATTGATTGGCCAACGGTAGTGAGATCCATGCTGAAACACGCTGCAGTCTCACTACCATTTCTATTCTTATTTCCTTTCTTGTATCTGTCTAGGCCTGGGCAACCTGACAGTATCGTAGCTTACGTGCAGGCTCTTACTGTACGGCACTTTGCCTGGATCAGGCTTGTGTTTTCATACATACGTAGATGGAAAGCATTCAGCTCCCGTTCGTGTCTTACGTGGGTGGTCCAGGTTTCACTGCCTTACAGTAAAGCATTTAGTACGCAAGCGCTGTATACCATCATCTTTGTCTTTACAGTTAGCTTGCGGTTACCCTAAACACGAGAGTTCAAACGGGACAGAATGACAGCTGGACTGCTGGACTGCTTATTAATTTCCGTGTCTAGCGAGAGGTTATCCGCAATGGTGGAACCAAGGTATGTCAACTGATGTACTGATTCAAGCTGACAGTTTCCAACAG
The DNA here is from genome assembly GCA_013407085.1 of Atriophallophorus winterbourni. Lineage (NCBI taxonomy): Eukaryota > Metazoa > Platyhelminthes > Trematoda > Plagiorchiida > Microphallidae > Atriophallophorus > Atriophallophorus winterbourni. The sequence continues at coordinate 12,594 of JACCGJ010007399.1, forward strand.
TTATGATGGGAGGCGATACAGTCCCTTGACCAAGGACTTTGGTCTCGCTCATGCTGACTGTTAGCCCAAAGTCTTTTCATGCCGACGAAAAACAGTTCATTAGAGTCTGAAGGTGCTCTTGGGAGTGAACATTTAGGGCTGCATCATCGGCAAACAGCAGGTCACGGATTAGCATATTTCGTGCCTTGGTTTTGCTCTCAACCGGCTTAGGTTGAAAAGCTTGCCATCACTTCGCGTGCGTAGGTAAATACCTTCTGTCCTCGTTCTAAAAGCGTGCTTCAGAAGCAAAGCATAGAAAATGCCAAACAGCGTGGGAGCAAGAACGCACCCTTGTTTGACGCCTCGGCGGGATACAAGTTGGTATATTGACAACACCGCGATTTGTGCTTTCAGTGTTTCGTATGCTTCGGTTTTGAGCTTGAAGGTGAGGGTTGCACATAGGCGACTTTTAGGCGATCAACGCTAATGTTGTCATGAGTTCCGTTTTTATCTATCTTGAAGTATTTGGGATAATGTTCAAGTATTCGGTACGCACCGCTGTGAGGTGTCATCAAGGGCTTCTTTACACTGTCAACTCTCACGAAGACAAACTCGCATGATTGAAGGTCTTCATGCACTTGCTTATCGCGATGCGATTTTCTCGGCTGTTGATAACGCAATGTCCGCATATGGTGCTTAAGATCTTCGATGCACTGACTAGTTGGTGTGAAGTCGTGTTCACGAGAGCCACAGACCATTTCACCCGGTAACCACAGTGTTGTGACATAAACTAGTTCTGTTGTTGAACACTCGAGATCTTCTTTAACTGCCGTTCGTAATCCTAACATGACAAGTGGTAATGAGACTGACCAATTTTGTGTATTCCCGTGAGCAATGAGGGCAGCTTTCAAGATGCCCCAGGTATATCGACGTTGGTTTAAGGCGGTGGACGGTTTAGAATGAGCTCAAAATGTTCTCGCCATCTGGCTAACTCTTCTTTCGCATCAGTTATTACATCTCCACCCTGGGTCCTCACTTGTTAATTGTTTGCCTGACTACGATTGCAGAGCTTTCGATTAACCTGATATAACGTTCTTAAATCATTCATTTGGCACGCCTCTTCTGCTTGTTGTGTCAGGTTTTCCACATACCGTCTTTTGTCTTTCCTCGCTGATTTTTCAGCCTCTTTATCTTTCATTCTACACTCTTCAGTGATGACATTCCTTTCATTAGACGGTTTTTTGCTCCGCATGCGGTTTTTACATCTTTTCTCTATTCTATGAGTTGCCAGGTTTCCGACGAGATCCACGAGGCTTTGCCCCTCATTCTGTACCCGAGGACTTTTTCTCCGACGTCCATTAGTGTGCGGTTGAAAACATCAATCGTCATTGAATTATTGGCCCGGGCGCTGATTTCCTCTCTCAGGATGTTGCCAAAAGCTTTCCTCGTGGCGTCATCGATCAGCTTATTCACATTCAACCGTAGGCTGCTCTGAATTCCGATATTTGTCCTTCTCAGTTACAAACAAATCTTTCCCACAACCAGGAAATGGTCGCTACCAATATCGGCACCACGCATGACCCTCACATCTTGTAACGAGCGCCTCCATTTACCATTTATCATCATGTGATCAATTTGACTTTCTCTTCTGCCGTCCAAAGAAGACCAGGTTATTTTATGGATGTTTTTGTGGGGAAATAGGGTGCCTGCAACGACGAGATCGTTTTCTTCGCAGAAGTCAAGTAGCCTCTCCCCATTATCATTCTGTAGGCCAACGCCATGCATTCCCATGGTACGCTCCCTGCCCGTATTTACAGTTTCGGTTCTAGCGTTAAAATCTCCAAGTAGGTCATGCATTGGGATGACCCTCAAGACTGATTGCATGGCTTCGTAAAACCTGTCTTTCTCCTCTTGGGCTGCATCTTCTGTTGGAGCGTATGCTACCACAATCGAGAGTTTGCAATACCTCGAGTTTAGTCTGGCATATAGGAGTCGCTCGTTTACACACTCTTATTGCACGATCGTACTGCTAGTCTTTCTGCTTGCAAGCAGAGCGACTCCACCATGATGGAGGTTATCTTGCCTTACTGACCAGATAATAGTCTCACCGCTATCTAGCTTTCGCTGACCAGAGCCGGTCCATATCACCTCGGACATTCCAAGTATACTCAGATCATACCTGTTTAGCTCATGTATGGCAAGCGCTTGATACAGCGGTGGAACGTTTCAGCAACCAAGTCTTATCGTTCTTTTTGTCGCAATGAGATCGGCCATCGAGCTTTCATCTCCATCCTTCATGGGACCCTTTGTAAGGTTCGCGTTACTCCTGTAGCCATTGATGAGTAGAATTTTCGGATCTGTTTTCATCGTTTCCGTAGTAATGTAGGTTTTACGGGATAGGGTGGCTAGCCCTAGGACTAACACTCCTCCCATCTCAGACGGGCTTTGGACCGTACTTGGCGGAGTTGGTGGGGAAATACAGGGCAGTGTTTTTGGTCCGATAATTTATATTAGAATAAGGACAAAGTTTTTGATTCAAAATGTTTCGAAATTTCATCTTTTGATAAATCGTAAAATACAATCAATACTGTAAAAATTACACATCAATAAAAATTATCGCAGAGAATTTACACATGATATCAACCAGATGAATTCGAAGGTAATTGATCAATACGCAGTTCTATTTGATAAGCGTATTGTGAAGCAAACGAGATAAATGGAAATCGGTATGAAGACGTTCTAGAAGGCAATCTCAAATCTTCTAGTCGAGTCTTTAAGAAGGCCTAACTTTTTGGAAATCGTCATGCTGCAGGTTGGAATTTTTATTGTGTTAGTATTTATAAATCGATCGGAAGAAAAAAAAATGTCCTTGTTTACAAGAATTTCCTTCTAAGCTTGCGCATGAAACGATTAATGTAATGTTTGAGCAACACAAATCTTCCGAATGAAAGGCGTGGAAAATAGCACGTGATCAGTATGGAATATGAAATATTGTAGAAGAGAATATAAAGTGAGATATTACCTTGGACTTGGCGTTGAGATAACGAAGACGAAAAGCTCAAAATAAAGTTTACGAAATTTAATAATGTGAGAATTTGGATGTTGGGTTCAATTAAGGTTTCCGGATATGGTGACGCCTAGATATGTGACATATTTCCATCTAGTCAGGTCTGAATACTTAATTTGAGATAAATTATGATTACTGGAAGTTGCTTCGAGACGTTGACCACACAGATTTGTAAACATAATTTCCATACATTTTTCGGGATTTAAAGAAAGGCATCTCTCTTGTGATTATGAAGTAATTTCTTTGAAAGCTGCAGAGAGTAGATTATTTTATACTTAATTGATATACATTCTGGAATTTCTCATTATAATAATATGTGGATGATATAAAATGACTCATTAATTTCTTAGCTATGCAAGTACAAAATTACACAACCAGGTTGAACAATAATTGTTGATTGTAACACCATAGTTGGTCTCGTTAGCAACAAGCAAATCAAGAACCATACACACATGATAATTCAATTCGTATCACTAATAACGCTATTCAAATGATCGACAACATCCGTGATCTGGGGCTTTGATATTCGCATTGCTCTCTTCCGGTGAACAGGTATGTCATATTCTCAAAAGATTATCAAATTATAAACATTATACGTAGGTTTGTAGCAGCCGAATCCAAAGGTTGTCTCATTTAATCTCAATGCAAAGTATAGCTCTATAAACGTTTTCCAATACATATTTTGACTACTGTAATATAATATATAGTAGCACAAGTACACCAGACAGCAATGGTTTTTTAGAGAAGATACAATATTCTTTCACAAAATCTGTCATCATTTACAACGTAAACACACAGAACACACACAGAACCTTAATCTATTACTGTTCCGTAAAATTAAAAAATATCCTCCCTCAACTTTTGCGGAATATTCCTATCAGATAATGTACATGTAAATTCAAGATTTATGGTTGAAAAAGCAATTGTTGTTGTTGTCCTCCTTCGGTCGATGCCGACCATGGATGTACACCATAATCGCAGGAATTTTCATGTTATACAGCTTTTTGAATGACTAAAAAGTTCGTTTCGGGAGAAACAATCTATCCTGTAGCGCTTGTAACGATAGGCAGAACTCGGTTGTATTGCATCAGTTGCACGCCGGTGGTGTGATCTGCGTTTAGCAGCCAAGAGCTGTATCTGCTCCTCCCCAGCTTGAAGATGACGCTTTACGCAATGCCTTTAACGTGAGGCATGGAGTTGGGTTTGCCGTTCGGAACGACTTATTAAAAGCAGCAAAACCGAACAGCAGTGGGAGCGAACGGATTTGGACTCCAAATCTGAAGTGCATTACTGGTACCATTAAGTTGGTCAACGTTTGAGCACCGACGCTCTCTCCGACGCCTGCTGAAAAAGATGCTTTTCATCATAACCTCGCAACAGTCCTCAAAAACGTGCCACAAAAAACGGTGTAGTGGTATTGGGTTGGTGCAGATTACGAGTCTTGCAAAATTGTCTCGGGAGGATCGGTGTAGGTAAAACCATTGAAAATGGGCAACGTCTTTTAGAATTGTGCACACAGTTCAGTCTTTCTGTCAGTAACACTTTCTTCCAAACAAAACCACAGCATAAGGTCTCTTGGAAACATCCTCGCTCTAAGCATTGGCATCAGCTTGAAAAGTAATTAACTTCACAATAACCATAGAGTCGAAATATAGGTACAAATATAGGTATATATATATATATGCATGGATAAATGTAAAAATAAAATCAAAATTAATGGGACTGTTCATACATGACAGGATTCTACGTATAACATGATTAATAGTGAGACAATGATCGGATTAACAAATTCTGTAAACAATGCCGAAAATTCGGTCTGAGTAAATAGGCCAAACTCTAGCACTGTCCTCACGCTCGTTCACGTGAGCCACGGTGAGCTTGACCGAGTTCACGCTGTGCTAGGTCAATAGGCCAATCAATTTGGCTGAGAAAACTTGTCACAGGCGATGCATTTGTGACATGAAAACTGGTTGAATGGTCAAGTTATAAATAACTAACTGACCAAGTCGATAAATATTGAGGCTGTTTCAACTTAGAATACTTAATTATGAAAGCGAATAGTGTTCCTGTAAAATGATTGTCTGTCCACACCATGGTTTACAGACAGTGGTGCTCGCACCCTATGTGTGTGCGAGACAGCGCTCCTTGTGTTGCCAGATGCTTTTCCAGTATTTTGTCTTGTATTAAGCGTGGTCATTCTTTGTTGATTCACTGTTTATTTTTCAGCGTATTTTATATTCGTGCAGTGATCATTTGGGTCCTTCGATTGGCCTGCTCAAAATTACCGATGGTGGAAGAATATCGAGCATGAAAACGTTGTGGAGCATTTGTAAGAGGATAGTCCAGACACGCTTCACAACGCGTTGATAAGTGAACAATGTTCATAAGATTCTTCTTCTCTTGTTTTAGGGGTGTGAGCTCAGATTAAAATATTTTAGATTTGCGGGAAGTCAAAAATGTTGGGAACCATTGGTCTACACCTACGTAAATCTGTAATTGCAAATAGATTTCCATTACTGGCTTCCTAACGAAACTTTAACAAACAAAACGTGCCAGAATTCGTTATATTAATATATTGGCAAACTTCGATGTTTCTGCCAAATTCTTTCTAAATATTTTAAGCTTTTTGACAAAGCCAAAAACCTTTAACTACAGCTGAATCCGGCTTTGATAGTCTTGATTTTGTGTTCGTGATCATCTCCGTTAAATTAAATTAATTAGCCGAAGAAAACACTGGTCTTTATGAGAGTTTCACTGTTTGACAATAAAATTCCTAAGTTCGTCAAGGATGACTAGGTTCTTTCTAGTGTGGGATTTTGGATTATATTGGGTTTATCTTTATTAAACGAACGAATGTAAAAAGCAGACAGCTGAATACCTCTGATGCTGAGTATTCAATGATACTGCTGTTATAGATTACGCGTTAAATGTCTGGGTTTCCGAACACATTTAGGTCTGTAATAATTTTGTTCAGTTTTACGGTGTAAATCTCACTGATATTTCTCACAAGCTTATTTGTATATTCAAATCTTCAAAAATGCCGATTACACTACTGATTAATATTCGTGTAGACAATTCCCCTGATCTTATTGCTGTGACTGAATCTTGGTATCAATCGAGAATGACCGACAGCGAACATTCTATCCGCAATATAACACTCCTCCGCCGTGACCGTGATGTCATTAGAGGTGGTGCTGTGCGGTATTGCCACTAAAGATAAATATCATCTCAAATACTAATCTTTCACTCATTGACACGCTGTGTGGCTCACTTGACCTGGAATCTGGTGACGGTGTACAATCGGGTTCATAATCCCCTCACCAACATTGACTGCTGCACAAAACCATATGCTAGTTAAAAGACTTCTGCGCCTCAATGTTTGACAACACGCTCAAAAGCTAATCATCCGCGTCTATACTCAAAAGGCCAGCATCCGAAGAAACTCACTGGAGCACAAGCTTCGCAAAGTATTCGACCTAATACCGTTGTACAGCCACGTGTTCAACCATATATCGGTCATCTATTCGGGACCTAGTTTTCACTTCAAATGCATCAGCTATCGAATCAATCGCTTTCGGAGCTCCATTCTGGCAGAGTGATCATGCGGTACTCGTGTTTGATTATGTTTTTAATGCTTTGAGACTCAGCGACGAGAAGAAAGTCATCCGTAAAGTCGATTTTGGGAGACTCAGCTAAGTACTATGTGAACTAAACGAGGTCCAATTTGATTTTAGTGACTCAAATACACTTTACAACTCATTGATCAACTACCATCAAATGCAAATCGAATCAAACTCCTGATTTATTCCCAGCAAAGAAGTCCGCACCTTCCGATTCACTGTTCACAGTAGAACAAAAAAATGATTTCCCTTAAAAGACGAGCCTGGACCATTCATTGTGATCTTGCTACTGGTGCAACTTGGTTTCAATTTTGTCGAATACGGAACAGAGTGACCACCCTCGTTCGGCAGGACAAACAACAGTACCAAGAACGCATGCTGGAAAGAATGGAATGTAATCCAAAAGTACTGTACAAAAGAACAAAAGTGAAACCAGGTGATTTTCCGCTCATGGCAGAACATGGAATGACTATTACAGTTCAAGAGACAGCAGATGCTCTTGTGAGCTTTTACTCCCATGTGTTCTGTCCAAAACCGCAATTATTGCATCATGGTTGATCAAACTTAGTAGAACCTCTAACTGGAAGAATAACTGACCAACTTGCTGTGTAACGACATCTACGGCGATTAAATACGAAGAAATCCGCGGGTGGGGCAACATTACCCCAGCTATACTTTGTACATCTTATAGAGAGCTTTCATACAATGTAGCGAAGGTTGTCATCCGAGGTCTTTGCGATGGTTGCATACCGATAGCATATATATAATATTATTCACGAAAGCTTGACTTGGATCAGCGCTGAGCAGAATTTCGGTATCTGGATTACAAATAAATTGAAAACGAATAGTTATTACCAGCATGTCTTCTAAAAGGCATGCGTTATCTTGGGAATGCTAATGAGAATATTTGGGCGGTTCTCTCCTAAAGCGCTTCTCCGCATTATAAATACTGACATCCATTCAACGATAGAATATATGATCCTAGTTTGGGCACGGCGGTTACGTAAAGACATTTAATTGCTGGGTAAAATTTACCATCGAGCGACGAAGCTATTTGGTGGGATACAGCACATCCCATACCAAGAGCGAATGGCCATGCTGGTATTGACACATTTTACACAGAGGAGAGTAAGAAGCGACATGATCCTAACATATAAAATACTGAGGAAGGAAAATCACCCTCCCTGCGATTTGATAAAATTCTGTTCCCTTAAGAATACACGGAGTCATTCAAGTTATCTCATTATACCGCAATCAATACTCGATTGTAGACGTCATTTCTTCTCGGTGCGCATTTTGTTTCAGTGGAATTCACTATCAAATCGAAACTGGATGCTAATATCAAAGAGCACTCTACTATCGACCCTGTATATTGACCCCGTATGAATTCACACAAATCAAATACCTCAATAGAATTTTGATTGCAGCTTCTATATTTTTATAGCTCTCATCCAATTTTATATGTAAAACGATAGCATTTTTCACCATGAAATGTTGATTCTTGGTTCTTGTTTGTTTATTTTTCCTTTATACGCATTACGTGGGACAAACTGGAAGGAGACTGGGTACCAGACTGAGTGAACACCAATCAGCGGTGAGTAGGCACGATTACAAATCGCTACTATCGATTCACGTTGACAAAGAAGGACATGAATTCAACTGGAATGGAACCAGAGTCATTGCAAGGGTATACACGCGCAACATACGGGAATTCCTCGAAGCGTGACACTCCACAACGCGTTCATTGAATCAACGCGTTCAATTGGACGACATGTATGCGCAAATGTGTGAACCGAAAATTAAGCCGTATGACCTTGAGAACAACCAATGACGAGGAAAGAAACAGAACGGTCAGCGTATAAAAATCAGAAAACATGACGATTACGAACACTTCACAAGAAGCTCAGCTCATCTAGCTTGATGACGAAACGTCCTACTGCTACAATGCTATCTCAACACCGCACAAAATAAATAAATTTGCTTTTAGTATACAGCAAACTGAAGGAATAACCAAAATTTACACAAACTTTTAAGGTGTTCACCGGTAGTCACTGGGAGATGCCGCAATAAATACCGTTGTTCTGGGTATAAATCAGTAGTTTCAGCGTCTAAATTAGTTTGCAAACTGCAGTCTTTTAAGAATCGAATAAATTGATCATGTTTAGTCAATCTGGCGATGGCAAGCGGCTTGAATTGGTGCCTCTCTAGTCATCCACTGATATTTAAGATTGAACGTCAACACCTGAGAATACTCAACTTTGAGTACAATTGATCTGCTAAATCAAAAATAAATTCAACTACACGTTAGCTGGGATGAAATATTCAGAATAATGGATCGAGACTTTATTTTGTGATTAGGATAAACCACTAGGATTACGGCCGTAGCAATTATTCAGAGTAATTTTCGATGTAACATCATTCTGAACACGAAAATCAAGCGAAGAAGAAAGAAAAACCGTTATTCAAAATTATTTGAAATTTTAGCCTGAGACAAATATTTAAAAATAGACAAAAATTCTAAACATGTTGAGGTTGTAAGCCACCGTTGGATTTGTTTGGAACGACCAACCAGTTCAATCAAATAAGTGAATAAATCAGCATTGATAAATGTGTTCCGGATGGCATGATCAAATCGAATTTGTGCATATTATGGTGCAGCGGATGATTGCGAATAGTCCAGCGCATGAAGCGAAGTCTTTGTGTATATCTGTTTCTTTCATATTTATTTGCGCGAGGTACAAAATTACATCAGCAAAAGTATTTTATTCAAATTCTGTAAAATATGCAGGTGAACATCACAAAATATATGGAAAAAGAGAACAGAACGTGGATTGAGAAATTACGTTGAGAATAACGCCAAGAAATTACAGATGAAATTTGTTGACAGAACTACCAAATTACAGAATGAATAACAGTATGAACATTCTTCTAGGTTTCTAAGAAACGGTGAAGGTTCGATAATTGACATATTTCTCTCTAGTGAGTTCTTTATACCTACGTTCAAATAGAAGAGGAATACTACAAAATGCGTAGCGTAGGATTGGTACACAGGTTCCACGAATGTTTTCGGATTTCACATTAAACCTCTCGATTCAATCTCAATTTAGTTTGGCTAACGCAGTAGAAATCGGATTCGAGGAAAATCTTCTGAGAACGGTTTATTTGAAAGCGACATCAACAGTGTATTTTTTGCTGAAAGTTGATGGTGGATGTGGAAAAACAACTGAGTAAGCAAATTAAAAATAGGATGGAGTATATCTTGTGGAAGCGATTCCTGATCATTAGTGAGCGAGATCAACTTTGCTCACTGATTTAAACGTATTGGGATCAGTTTAAAAAAATCCGTATATCCAGGTTCTTGAGTACGTCCGCATGTTGGAAAAAATTTGACGGAGCCGCGCAAGTTTGTCAATTTATGAAAACATATCATAGCTGATGATTAAATGTTACAGATTGGTAAACATCCGCGAATTCGGATTAAAAATTGCTTGAAAATCAGAGTGTTGATTTCGGTATGTGGATTGATCCTCGTCCATCGCAGACGCTTTCTTTCACAAACAAAACAGAACTCTCCTCTTCGTGGCTTTAAATACCAGTGAAGAACGTTATAGGGCATGATATTTCAGAACACATTTAACTGTTCTCCGAACTTTAGTGATGATGTGAACTGATAGCAATGGGTTAAATTAAGAAATCATGGGTTTGGTGACCATCTGTTTTCCAAAAAGCCAAAACTGCATTCGTAAAAATACCATCTTTTGGCAAGCGGACCTCTGTTGACAGCCGCTGCGTGTTTACGTTCATGAATTTGTGATTGCATTACATACCAAAATGAAAAATATCTAACGACAATAGTCAAGAAATGATCTGCGAGGGACTAGCACCAAATACTTCGAGCGAAAGCTAATGACGAAAACAGTTGTGCTATGAACCGGTTAATAAGAACTGGCCGCACAAGTGATCGCATTCTGAGATTTGAGACAATTTTCTCTCGATAAAGCGCAATTTATCTAACCGATTGTGTATACTTCCGAGTTGTTGATAAAATGTTTAGTATTGATATTAATCTGAATCGTAGAAGAATCACTATCAGGACCATTTTGTTGGAGAAGCATTTTAAAATATCGTTCCAAAACTGCTTGCTAAAATCTTTTTTGCGCTTATAAGGAAACCGTTGAATTGAACCATCGAAAATAACATTTAGTGATAACACTAAGTTATTACTAACACTGCTAGTCTGTTTGGCATATCATTTGTCATATTATTTTAACGGACTACTCGACTATCAAAAAACCTATTCTTAATCTGCACAAGTGGAAAATTCATAATCACCAAATTAACTCCTGAGAATGTAACACTTATTGCTAAATCACGGATACTTGATAGTTCGTTAACATGTGCTTACATGTTTCTGCGCAATATTGAATAATGGAGAATAACACATTATTATGAGTGTACATTTTGTGCAGCAATGCCATGCGTGATAAGCAATAGTGTATGGGTTACAGACAAGTGTCTTCAATCGATGACGTGCTCAGACGTGTTGTAGGTATGTATCGTGTGATCGCTTGTTTGGCATATGTTTGGCAATCCATATATGGTCAACACCGATTTCATATATAAGTTAAACAAGCGAGCAAGAGAGCTCACACACATTTCGTTTTACTAAGATGGCGGATGACGAAATTAGCGCACTGGTTATTGACAATGGATCGGGGATGTGCAAAGCTGGATTCGCTGGAGACGATGCTCCCCGAGCCGTGTTCCCGTCAATTGTAGGCAGACCGAGGCATGTCGGAGTTATGGTGGGAATGGGACAGAAAGATAGCTACGTTGGCGATGAGGCTCAATCTAAACGTGGTATCCTCACACTGAAATACCCCATCGAACATGGGATCGTCTCGAATTGGGATGATATGGAAAAGATCTGGCATCACACGTTCTACAACGAACTGCGTGTTGCACCGGAAGAACATCCGGTATTACTTACCGAGGCACCTATGAACCCGAAAGTCAATCGTGAGAAGATGACACAGATTATGTTCGAAACCTTCAACACACCAGCAATGTATGTCGCTATCCAAGCTGTCCTTTCGCTATATGCTTCAGGCAGGACAACCGGTATTGTGCTGGATTCGGGAGATGGTGTGAGCCACACTGTGCCCATCTACGAAGGTTATGCGTTGCCGCATGCGATTTTGCGTCTCGACTTGGCTGGTCGTGATCTGACTGATTATTTGATGAAGATCATGACAGAACGAGGAAATACGTTCACCACAACAGCAGAGAGGGAAATTGTCCGTGACATCAAAGAAAAGCTGTGCTATGTGGCTCTAGACTTTGACCATGAAATGACCACTGCGATGGAGAGTTCATCTTTGGAAAAAAGTTACGAACTTCCCGATGGTCAAGTGATCACCATCGGCAACGAACGATTCCGTTGTCCTGAAGCCATGTTCCAACCAAGTTTCCTTGGTATGGAATGTGCGGGAATTCACGAAACTGCATACACCTCGATCATGAAATGTGACGTCGATATTCGTAAAGATTTGTATGCAAACATCGTGCTCTCTGGTGGCTCGACCATGTTCCCTGGTATCGCTGACCGAATGCAAAAAGAGATCACCATTCTCACTCCTAGCACAATGAAAATTAAAATAATTGCACCACCAGAGCGCAAGTATTCCGTCTGGATTGGTGGTTCCATCTTGGCCTCTTTGTCCACATTCCACCAGATGTGGATCACCAAACAAGAATTCGATGAATCCGGCCCAGGAATTGTCCATCGTAAATGCTTCTAAAATTCGAAGCTAACTGAAACTTATTCTGTTCGTGAAATAGAAGTTGATTTTCGCTTCGTCAAATTGTTCTCATTTCTTTAAATTTCTAATGGGAAGGGCACATTTCCATCAAATATCCACCATTAAGCAATTTCCTTACAGTTCTGGAATTCTTCCAGATACAAATAAGCAATCATTTTTATTAGATCTCAATAAAGTCAATATAACAGCTGTCCTAAATTTGGTAAAACGGTAAGTAATTCTGGGGATAGGAAACTTAAGTGATCTAATGCCGTCGACCAGTTATAGATTTATTAGTTCGATATTTCGGCTTTACGTTATTTCAGCTGTATTGTAGATATTATGAGTTAGAATAATCTTTATCTATTAGTAAATAGTAAGTGACCTTGAATTTACAACATATTTTATCATAAGTATATCAATATTCTGCTTATAAACCCCAAAGCAATTCGTTAGCATACTAAAATGTTTTAAGTTGCTAGGTTTACAATTCAGTTCTGTCATCGTATTACCGTTATTATTCTTAATAATTCCGTGAGTAAAAAAGCTTTTGACGAGGATGGTTTAATGTATTGATTATTGTGTGTTGTGAGTTCTATACTCCTGAGCAAGCTGCACCATGTTGGTATTAATGGATGCCTTCTTACCTGGCTGAGAAGCTACCTACTTGATCGCAAGGCAACTGTACGTATCGATTGTGTGATTTTTGGGCATATCGAAGCCACTAGCAGTGTCTCACAAGTTTCGGTACTTGGTCCGGTTCTCGCTTTAGTGTACATCAACGACCTTCGGAAACTCGTCACAACCAAAATGGTTCTCTCTGCAGATGATGCTAAACTGTGGATGCGAATCACGTCAAGCGTGGACTGATTGCGCTTACAATTGATATTGATATTGGTTTGGATATATTGAACAGCTTGTCAGAGCAAAACAAACTTCCATTCAACTTCAGAAAGTGTAAAATTTTGCAAATAGGCAAAGATTTCCCATTCTCAAGAACAACCGGAATGGAGAACAAAAGAAAAGGACCTCGGCGTATGGATTAGTGTAATTCTTAAGAATAGCATGCAATGAGAAGCAGTGTACAACCGAGCTAGCCGCATGCTAGGTCTGCTTCGGCGTATTTTCGGACATTTTCCCCGCGAATCATTCTCCATGCTCATAAATGCGAATATTAACCCAGTGATTAATTACTCCGTGCAAGCTTGGGCACCGTGGCTACAAAAGGACATCAAGCTACTCGAGAGGATTTATCACAGAGCAACTAAAATGGTTGGCTGCCTCCGCAACCTACCATATGAGAATCGACTTGAACATCTTAATTTGGATATACTGCCTCGCAGACGGGTTCGATTGGATCTAATCCAAACCTATAGAATAATGAACTCAAAGAGGCATCCTCTGACGCATCTATTTCGCCTCGGGTCAAGGCATGCCAGACGTACTCACCCACTGGCATTTAATATCCTTCATTATCACCGGAACTGCAGTCGGTTCTTTTGGAACTCCCTACCGTGAGATGTTGTACAATCATCTATTGAAAGCATTTTCAGAAACAAATTGGATATATTTATGCGTAGTAATTCCACCCTCCATCTCGTTTACATAAAACGACATTTATCCTAACGAATATTTTTCCATTATACCGAGACAATACATAGCATTTTTTCTAACTACAAGAAGTGTCGATCTTCCCAACTAATTATATATATATTTTTATCATAAGAATATTCTATGGTGTTGTACAGCTACAAGCTTTTTATACCATCAATTCTTGAATGTTGAATCTTGTTCTGACATGCAATGAACACGAAATTGATAACGTTGCTTACCTACTCACTGGGACTAAGTAAACACGTCGTCATCTAGATTGACTATCTGTTCCAAGCTGTACGAAAAATGGATGCCTGTGAAACAGTTAGACGGATCAAAATCATTGCTCTGAAAAAAGCTCTTCAAAACGTGATTTATTAGGTACTGGGAACAAGCAACGTACATGTGTTTCGGGTGTGGCAATTATCTCACCTCAAGATTAAAGTCGAAGTGACCTCTACATTTGTCCTCAAGAACTTAAGAAAAATCTTGAATTTAAAATAAGAAGTCAAAATTTAAAGTTGATAAATGTACGAAACTTTGATTGGTGTCAACATCGGCAAACCCCATTATCAGAGACATGGGAAATATTCGGTTTATTGAGGAAAATAAAAAATGTATTCCAAGACAGGTTATACTAACAAGAATAGAAATCACGGATGATGGAGTTCAACAACAAAACGATCAACCTATGGTGGAACCAGGAGTTGCGGCCGTGAACCCATCAGTTAGACCAACAACGGCTGCATCTAGAACCGCTGAAGCATTAGCCACGTTTTATTCATCTGTATTTAGCCCGAGAGACCATGCAATTTACATCCCAAATCAAACCAATTCAACCACGGTGGCCATGAGTTAAATAGGTGTTACGTCGAAACGAGTCCATCAAGCATTATTTAATCTGAAAACTGGAAAGTTGAGGAATAAGCGAACTTGTTATACAAACAACTAACATACTTCACCCGCAATTACACACCACTACCGGTTTCTGGCTGTTTGCCGTCATCAGGTGGAGACAGTAAGATTAGGTTCAGTGATACTTTAAACAGTGGATAAGTGGTAAACAAAGTTATACTTGAATGCCACTGTTACATAGGGTTTGTACAACGAACCACGGTGTTCAAACACAGAATCACATAGTAATTCATGGCCAAGCACTCAAGGCGCTTATGAATGACCAAAGAATGTGTTGCTCACATCCCCGAACTTACATACCACTACCAGTTTCTGGCTGTTTTATGCCATCAGGTGGAGACAGTAAGATTATGTTCAGTGAGCCTCCAAAAAGTGGATAAGTGGTAAATACAAGTTATGCTTGAATGACACTGTTACTTAGGGATCGTACAGCGAACCATGATGTTCAAACACAGAATCACATAGTGATTCTTGGTCAAGCACTCAAGGTAACTTATGGATGACCAAAGTAATGTGTTGCTCACATCTCCCGCACTTACACACTTCGTCCCATTGATTTTGATTTTATTCACACACACACACACATATATATATATATACCTTTAGTTTGGCTCAATGGTTATTGAAAAGTTAATTGCTTTTTCAAAAATCTTGAATCAAATGCAGGTTCGTGAATGTGGGGAATCGAGTAGAGTTCACATACCATATATGTTCACATGTCCCTAAAAATTGCAGTGAAAAAAAAGATTTGGGTGTTTGGATAGGCTCTAGTTTAAAACCTCACTTCAAACTAACAATGCCCATACAAACGCAACACGTTTTTGGATTTACTCGTATGAGAGGATCAGACCAGCCGTCTACCTTGGACCTTATACTTACATCAGATCCCACAGCTGTTAAGAATATCATTTATAAACCGCCGATCGGACGAAGCGATCACGTTGTCGTAGAATTCGAGTACGTTTGTAGCGCTAGGCGCAATAGTGACGGGACAGAATGCGTCAGAATGGTGAACTACCGTGCGCTG
>JACCGJ010007403.1:0-13734 GCA_013407085.1 Atriophallophorus winterbourni
TTTCACGGCAGTCGTCAAAGTTCCGTGAATTTTGCTGAGTTCTTGGATGTAGCGCCACTGAGAACAGTCGTGTAGAGTGTTCTTAGCTAAGTCATCATCTTTAAGTTCAGGCACTCCGTGGACAAAAATGCTGCGTTTATCGTTCGCCGATTTCCAATCGTAGCCTTCTTGCTTTTGCATCTGCCTCTGAGACCAAGGAACGTCTGGAAAAATACGAACAGGCAAATTTGTATTTCGGAGAAGGTGGGCCGAGAGCAAGACCTCTTCAACCTTCTCCGGGAGTCAAGGGTGATTCTGAGTAGACGTGGGGCATCCGCGTGAGGCGAGTTTGGGTGTCTGGAAAGACGTACTAAAGAAACCGGGTCTACATCAAGTTTCAGTTGCTCACAGAGAGCGTACTTGAAAACATGGAGATACACTTTCCGGCATATTTGTGCATACAATGGTCAGGGATAGTGTGTTCTTGTGATTGGCTTTTGGAGCTGCAGGCAGTTTCCCAGCATTGTTTGGTTTTGGCTTTACCTGTGAAGTAGTGTGTGATTTTGTTGATCGAGTCACACTTGGCAATACCACATCATCCTTAGGATTTGTGCAAGCAGGTGGGGAGTCCGTTTCCAGTAGAGACTCGAGGCGTAGTAGTCTGGTGACAATAGCACCATATGGGTCCGGAAGTGATGATATGGAAGCGTTAGCTGTTACTTCCGCGTAAGTAGTTTTCCTAGGGGGATCCTCAGCTGGTTTCACGTTCGATGATTCGTTGAGAACAAAAGATGTAGACGTTTGTCTACTGCGTTTATCGGCAAGTTTGTCCCTTCGATGCCGGGCTCTACAAGCAACGCCGAAGAAGAATATCTCTTCATTTGTTTGATGTTCCAAAGAATCGTAAAACGACTTCGAGAGTTTCGTGCATCGCAGGTGCTGCCAAGCATCACAGCGATCACACTGGATGGCAGGATCGTCATTATTAACATCCTGGTTACATTTTGCACATTTGTTTCGTTTAATTATCGCATCAATGCGGCCCATTATGCAGAAATATTGTAATTTTATTCAGCTATGAGAGAAAAATACGTATTCGCGTAACAAAAATTTGAACTGAAGATGAATCAAATGAATTGCAAAATAAATTGCAAATAAATCTTTATCAGAAATTCAACGAGGTAAATTTGTATCGCGCGCCACTTTAGACCTTGGGTCGAGACAGAACCTTTTCGGTAGACAGTTCCAAGTGTTCACCACCAGCGTGAATTGTGTGCTCGCATTACTCAGATATAGCTTTTTAGCTTTCCACAACTTAAGGTCATACCCACGAGGGCTCGACTCACCTAATATCGGAAGTACCAGTTCAGTTCAGTTCAGTTAGGTTATGGCGTTTTTCTGTAAACATCACCAAATACCCGTTGCGAAGGAAGATATCCCTAAAACGGCTGTCACGACACCATTTGGCTTATATGAATTCGTACGAAAGCCATTTGGCCTCCGAAATTCCGCACAAACTTTCCAGCGTATTTAAGGGATTGCCCTTCGTATACGTTTATATTGATGACGTGCTAATTGCTAGCAACACATCGAAAGAACATGTTGAGCATCTTCGAGAGGTTTTTCAGCGCCTATCTCAGTATGGGATTGTCGTGAATCCAGATAAATGCATCTTCCATGTGGAAACACTAGACTTTCTCGGTCACCGCATCGATTCCACCGGAATTAAACCCGTTGAACAGAAAGTCTCTGCCATCCGCGATTATCCATGCCCGAGTTCAATCCGCCAGTTGCGCCGATTTTTGGGCCTAGTTAACTACTATAGACGATTCATTCCTCATTGCGCGAAGTTAGCTCAACCGCTTACAGATTTACTTCGCTGCAAAGAAAGAAATTTTTCAATGAATCCACAAGCGATCGAAGCTTTTGACGCGCTTAAATCCGCCCTTGAGCAGGCGACAACTCTGACTTATATATCAGCTGAGACAGATGCTCACTTATCGCTTGTTACCGATGCATCAAACGAAGCGGTAGGTGCAGTACTCCAACAAGAGGTCGACAACACGATTAGACCCCTAGCCTTCTTCTCACGCCGACTACAGCCAGCGCAGACACGATATAGTACCTTTGGTCGCGAGCTCCTCGCTGTTTATTATTCCATTCGACATTTCCGGCATTTACTCGAAGGTCGCAGCTTTACGGTCTACACCGACCACAAACCGCTAACGTTTGCACTCGCCACAACTTCCGATCGTTATTCACCGCGAGAGATCCGTCAATTAGACTACATCTCCCAATTCACGAGCGACATTCGTTACCTATCCGGCTCGTCAAACACAGTGGCGGATACGTTTTCTCGGATTCAACTGAGTGCCATCGACCTGCCTGGAATCGATTTGGAACAACTAGCACGTTCGCAGCAATCTGATCCGGTACTAAGTCGCTATGAAACTTCAGAGATGGGAAAAATCCGCCGAGTCCCGATACCCGATTCTCCACATTACCTGGTTTGTGACATGGCAACAGGAAAACCGCGTCCGATCGTCCCATCAGACATGAGACGTAGAGTTTTTGACCACTTGCATGGTTTTTCACATCCGGGAGTAAGAGCGACACGAAAATTAATCAGTTCCCGCTACCTCTGGTCTGACATGCATAAGGACATACAACTTTGGACAAAAAGTTGCTTGCGATGTCAACAGAGCAAGGTTCAGCGACACACTATCAGCTACCCTGGTACGTTCCCACCAGTTACTGAACGTTTCCAACACGTGCATTTGGATCTCGTGGGCCCACTAGCAGTCTCTAACGGATGTTGCTACATACTTACCTGCATTGATCGTTTTACGCGTTGGCCAATGGCAGTAGCAATCCCTGATATCAGTGCAGAAACTGTTGCTAAAGCTTTTGTTCAGCACTGGATCAGTAATTTTGGCGTACCAAACACCATCACCACTGACCGAGGTTCCCAATTCCAATCAACGCTTTTCAAGGAACTGAACAACATGCTCGGTACGAAACACATTCAGACTACAGCCTACCACCCTTCTTCGAACGGCTTAGTCGAAAGATTTCACCGCCAACTGGAAGCCGCACTCATGTGTCATGGGAATACTGAACGTTGGTCCGAGACACTACCCCTAGTACTTCTTGGTATACGTACCACAGTGAAAGAAGACCTAGGGTGTTCAGCTGCTGAAATGGTGTATGGTAGTACACTTACCCTTCCAGGCGAATTCCTGACATCTTCCGACTCACCATTGGACCTTACTGTGCCACAATATGTCAGCCGCCTTCGCAGCTTCATGAAAAACTTACGGGCTACTTCAACTCGACAGCATGAGCAACCCTGCTACATTCCACCCGACTTGAATACTTGCGACTTCGTGTTTGTGCGAGTAGATCATGTACGTCGACCGCTACAACCGCCATACATAGGGCCATACAAGGTAATCAACAGGTATCCGAAATACTTCGTTATTGACCGCAACGGAACACACGAGACCGTCAGCGTCGATCGTTTGAAAGTAGCCTACGTCGAACCGGCACCAGAGGCGAAAGAAAATACCCCGAACGTTGCTCCTCAAGATTTTGTCCCCACCACCCCTCACCGGTACTCCCGAACCCCCAACGAAACCCCCTTTACCCCCGTGTATCAAACAAACTGACCATAACAGGCAAACCCGATCTGGTCGTAGAGTCCATTTTCCATCAAAGTTTGATGACTTCACAGCCTAACGATTTCTTCGAGCGTCTTCTTTAGGCCCGACGCTCTAGGGGGGAGTACTATGGCGTTTTTCTGTAAACATTTTTGTTTGTATCAATCAATGTACACTTTTTGAATTGTACCCGGATTTTACGAATATAAATTTTCGTTTGCTCGGAGTTGATCTTCTCATCCCCTTTGATACCCGCACTGCGTGCTTGGAGTTCTGACTGTGGATTGTGGAAAGATTGCTTGTCTGCTATAAAAGGACCGCTCCATATTTCAGCCACACCTAATTCTTGGATTTACTGTGGTGATAATACTTTGACGTTTGGACCCGAATAGTCAATTGTCAAGCTGGGGAGAATCGTTTCCAATTCAATCGAAGAATTATTGTGAGTGGTTACCTTTTTTACTTTTTACATACATACTGTCATTTCACGTAGCCTGAACCACCACAAGGTTTACACATGACAGTATGTGGCTAACTAACCAATCGGGCGTCCAGAATTCTTTCGGTGGTATGCCACAGAAAAGCGTCCACCACTTCTAACAATATCTTCACAAATATCTTCTGATATGAGAGTAATCTGGAATGCAACAGAAAAACTCCCCTCACCAATAGGTGAGGAGAAACATTAGTGCGTTCCAAAGAAAACATGAGGATCATACGAAATATTCACTAACGAATAAAAATCAGGAAATACTGAATGCCACACAGAGTCGAGTCCATTCTTGAAACCCCCTACCGAAGTAGAACAAACAACGTCTTTTGGAAGACGATTACAGTAATTTAATACCGTTTCACGGAAGAAGAACTTATGAACATTTGACCTGATATGTCGCTTTGCGAGTTTTAATGGGTGGCCTGGAGTACCCACACTTAGCGCCAGAGCGTACATTTCACCGGGATGAATAGTACTGAAACCTGATATGATTTTGAAAGTTTCAATCAGGTCCCCACATAGCCGCCCCCTTTTTAGCGAGAAGAGATCTCGACTCAGAAATCGTTCCTCATACGACCTACCTGGTTGCCCTACAGTCATACGAGTAGCTAGGCGTTGAACACTCAAGCTTGGCAAAATCCTTTTCTAAATAATGTGGCCATGCTTGAACGCAATACTCGAGATGTTGCGTCACGACCGCTTCGTATAACGGTATGAAAACCTCGGGGGACCTGTAGGATATAACTGATCGAAGGCGGAAACGCTCGCTCCTAGCGCGTTGTGCTGCAGCTGCACATTGATCAGCCCACTTAAAGTCCACTGAAACCTCTTTAACTAAGTCGCGAACTTTCGGCACCCTATTTATCTCAAGTATAACATCTGGTCCAACAATCTCTAGCTTCCTAATGAGTTTAGACAAGTGTGGTAACTGTTCAAATAACGATCAATAATATTCAATCATTCATCGCCATTCATCCAATAATAATCATTATTACTGTTATTTAAGTTCTCGTTGTCAAACCTACATTAATCAATACATACAGTGTAATTCGAGCGAGCTTGGTTTGTTCTCACTTCCATTCTTGGGTTAGATATTTCATTCAATTCAATACAATCCAATTCATTACATTTGGCGTCGCGAACAGCAATTCTTCATGGCGAATTCAAGTTTGAAACCTCTTGACATAAATGCAAATGCCCGAGAAATAGAAGACTATTTTAAAAGATTCGAAATTTGGTGTATGACATGGTCGAGAGCTGAAAATAATAAAAAGTCTGTTCATTTTCTAAATGCAGTCGGAAAATCTGCATATACGGTAATCAAAAATTTAGCCTGTTAGGATTCTCCTATTTCTCTTAAATACGAAACGCTGATGGTGCTTTTATTGCAACATGTGAAGCCTGTATATTTCGAAGCAACTGAACGTGCAAAATTTCATTCAAGGTGCGAAAGTCAAATCAAGGAAGTTGAGATTTTATTCTCAAGTTGACAATTCAGGCAGCGAAATTCGACTTTGTTGACTTCTTAGAAATGCAACTGAAAGATCGCCTAATCGCAGGAATAAATTACAGCGTTGTGCAAAATGAGCTCTTGAAACTGCAAAATCCGTCATTCAAAGATGTTCGAGCTCATTGTGAACAGTATCAAGATGCGCGAGTGGCAACGACAGATTTGTCGACAGCAGAAATTTCTGTCATGTTTAATACACATAAATGTGAAATATCGTAGAATGTTATAGCATGTCAACAGCTCAAACATAAACCGAATTATCGTCGCGTTGCTGATAGCAATTCTAATTCAATGAAAATTGGGAAATGTGCGTCATGCTGCCGATTGCACTCACGCCACACTTGTCGATTCCGTCAAGCCAGATGTCACAAGTGCGGAAATACTGGTCATATTCTATCCGTTTATCGAACTCCTAAAACGTATTGGACTGATTCGAAAAACGCTCAGGTTAGCGATGTTAATGATGAATTTAAATCATTATCTCTGGCAGTGACATCTCGCAATTCAAGCCATATTCGTAAAACTATTTCTTGTGTTTCTAATGGCGCATCGTAAGAATTTATTCCAGATACGGGTAGCGTTGAATCGCTCATTACCCAGAGAGATCTAAGACAGTTTGCTCCTAATGCGAAATTCCAACCTACTTGCCTCACAATTAAAGGCATTACTGGACATCCTATTTCTGTCGTTGGATCGTGTATGATCTCCTTTTGAGATGAAAACAATACTGCTGCCTAGAGATTTATTGTTATTAAAACTGGTCCATCTTTTCTCGGTCTGAAAGCAATGCATGCTCTGAAGATTAGTCTATCTCTTTTGAAAACGTCTGAAGATACTTCAGAGTTGAAGAATCTCATAATAAAATGTTCGCAAGGAACTGATAGAATGCGAATTTATCCAATTTCTCTTGACGTAGAAGGAAACCCTGTGTTTCTCAAACGCCGCCTTATTCCATATCTAATCCGAGAACCTGTCGAAAAAGCTTTGAAAGATCTATGTTCTAAAGGTACCATTGAAAAGGTTGAGTCCTTTGCTTGGGGCACACCTATTGTCACACCGTCGATGTCTGATAGGAAGACCGCAAGGATTTGCGGCGATTATTGTCTTACATTAAATACTAAATAGTTGAAGCAAACATGCACGACAGTTGAACCCGAAGATATTTTGAATAAATTGTCGGTATCCAAATTCTTCTCGAAGATTGATATAAAAGATGCTTACCTACAAATACCGTTGACTGATCAGTCTTCAATGTTAACTACCATTATTAAACCGTTTTGTTTATTTCTGCTCAGCTCATTTTTATCCTACTGTTACAATACTAGCTCAGCAAACACACAACACACAACATGCAATCCATGAGCTACAAGTATTCGCTTCAATATCAAACAATTCCGGGCGAGACACGCTCAAGTAAGCCAGACGTTGGGAAACATACAGCCATAGAGCAGCATCAACAAACGAGCAGCTTACAACGACGTACACCCCTCAATCATCCACGTGCAATAAAACTATTGGAGAAACAAAATTGCGAATGGATATCAATGATGATCACAGATGCCCACTGAAGACTGAAGAAATACGAAGCTATAATAAATGAAAAACAAGCGAGGTGCGACGTCCACATAGGGCAGCAACTAACAGATGACCTAGAGAAATCAATTAAGATAACAACGAGCCGAACAAAAATGAATAGGCGAAGAACACTTGACCTAAAATCTCAAAGAATTAAGCCCAATGAATGGGATAATTATGCAGAAACCTGGGTGAGAAACCTCTCAACAAAGCAATTGACAACAACCGAAAAGCGGGTGCTTGCGAAAGGACTAAACTTTAATTATGGGGATGCTGACGCAAGTGAATTCTTAGCGGATCTGTAGGACATAATCAAATCTCAGGATATGGATCAGGAAACAAGGAAAAATGTTCGTTAAAAAATCATTTCCGCATTGTAGAAAAACGTAGAACATCAGATGTTTAGTTATGCGGAAAGGAAAGCCATCAAACAACTTAAAAACGACCAGAACATAGTCATTTTACTTACAGACAAAGGGAGAATGACAGTAGTCATGGATAAAGCTGATTACACTGAGAAAGCTGAAGAACTGCTGCGGGACAAGACCGCGTACCGACAAGTCAGTGAAGATGAAACGAAACGAATAGAAAACAAGATTAACGCTGCCCTCAAGAGACTGAAGTTCTAGGCACAGAATACCAGTGCCGAATATTTCGGAATGTGACCAGAAGATTCCTCAATTCCGCTATTCTACGGTTTACCAGAGGTGCACAAAGTAGGTATTCCACTGCGTCCAATTGTCTCACTGCCGGGAGCACCCACGTATAGATTGTCGAAAGAACTACGAAGGAAACTCCTATATCTCGTCAGAGGCTCTGACCATTCCGCACAATCGGCAGAAGAATTTCTTAAAAAATTGCAACACGTGAAGATTACTGATTACGAGCTGATGTCACCGCCCTATTTCCGTCGATCGACCTTACACTCGCCAAGCAAACAATTTCGTCGCTGCTAACGAAACACGGAACAACGTATGGCGGAAATCGAATCACTCATGAGGAACTAATGACGATCTTGGACCTTTGTCCCACACTCAATTTAAGTTCAATGGAAAATTGTATGAGGAGATCAAAGAAACTCCAATGGGGTCACCTATCTCTGGACTGATAGCGAAAGAAGTAATGCAGAGATTGGAACGCATTGCCATTTCTTTATTAGAGCCAAAACTTTGGGTACGCTACTTGGACGACACATTCGTCATAATAAAAAAAAATCGCAAGTAGAATACGCTCATGGACTACTGAATTGCGTCTTTACAGAAATAAAGTTCACAAAATAAACTGAAATCAACAGGTGCCTACCGTTCTTGGATGTCCTTGTAAATAGAACCGACACAGGATCCCTCCAGACAAGTGTCTTCCGGAAGCACACACATACGGACCAAATCCTAAACTTCAAAAGCAAGCATCTGATTTCTCACAAAAGGAGCTGCGTACAAAGGTTTTTCAACCAAGCGCGGGAGCACTGCAACTCGTCTGAAACTCTGGTAGTTGAAGAAAGATACCTCTTCAAAGTCCTGAAGTAAAACAGTTACCCGAACAGCTTCATACTAAGATACGAATCGCCAATAAGATTGCCTACGGAGCAACCAAACATCCAGGTCAGGAAACCTTTACCATACATTGAGAATGTTTGAGAAATCGCTGCAAGAGTACTGCAACCACTCAGAATCAATGTTTCACACAGACTTACGCGAACACTCTGCAGTCAGCTGTGCAAATTGAAAGATAGCTTGAAAGAAGAAGACAAAACCAACGTGGTCTGGAAAATCCCATGCGCGGATTGTGAGATGCATTACGTGGGACAGACTGGAAGGAGGCTGGGTACAAGATGAATAAACACCTATAAGCGTTAAGGAGACACGATTACAAATCGTTACTATCAATTCTTGTCGACCTAGAAGGACACCAAGTCAACTGGAATTGAACCAGATTCATAGCAAGGGGACGCACGCGCTACATACGGGAATTCCTCGAGGCGTGGCACTCTACAACGCGGTCATTGAATCAACAAGTTCAATTGGACAACATGTATGTGCCAATGAGGAACCTAACGTTACGCAGCGTGACCTTGAGAACAACCAATGACGAGGAAATAAACAGAACGGTCAGCGCATAAAATCAAAAAACACGATGGTTACGAACACTTCGCAAGAAGTTCAGCTGACGATGTCATCTAGCTTAATGGCGAAACGTCCTACTGTTACAAAGCCAGCTCAGCGAACACACAACACGCAATACACTTTTCTATCTTTTGATCGTTACTCTGTTTGGGGTGTCTACCATGTCTAGCAATAATTTTCAGTAGTAAATCCGCTATTTTATTGTGAAAGATTCCTGAGATTACATTAACAATATCACGAAAGAACAATTCAGTCGAATCTTCTTTTTTAATGAGGTTTTAAAAGAGTATCCAGTCTGGGTGTCTAATTATAGGTGATTTTCTAAAACTAGGCATTATGTTATTGCAATTCGAACAATGTAATATTATGATCGCTATTGAATGATAATGGTGCTAAGTTCACGCTAGAGTGAAGACTAGGTCGAAAATATTGATCTTACGCGTTGTTTTATGAGCAAACTGTGTATATATCGTAATAGTTTGATTGTATTGGAATAAGAAATAAGACTTATATCGGTAATTTCTACCCAGTTAAGTGTAACAACTTAAACTCTCCTACAATAAATTTATAGCGGGAAGGGTGTAGAAAGGCTTACATGAAGCAATCGATCAAGCGTTGGAGTGATGTCGTCCTAGCCCGTGAGTAGTAAATGCATCTAAGTAAGATCTGATAAGCGTTTAGTTTCAGCCAGATTGAATCTTGGGTATGATCGAAGACGAACGAAATGATTATCTTTGCCTATATATCAAAGTGAACATAAGCAAGACATCCACATCCACGTTTTAAAATGAAGTCCCTCCTAAAATTTGATGGTTCGGAATCAACAGTTCAGAAACTGATGGTATCGCTTTTGTCCAGGAGCGTTAATAAGAACAGTTTGAAGATGTGGCGCAGGATGGTACATGCTAAGGACTGTCGTGGAGGGAATGGAAACTATTTTTCATGTTTGAGTGAGGGGAACATATGAGGCTGAGTGTGGAATGGGTGTCAATGGACCATATTAAAGTAAAAAGGCAGTGATGGATTATAATAATTCAACATTGGGCTTGAGTATTGTGGAATAGCTTGTTGGAGTTTTCAAGGAATATAATGATCGAATGGGTGATTCTTTACCATATAATTCCCGTTAGTGTGGTGCATCATACGTCGATTATGTTTAGGAGTATTTCTGTTGTTAGAAGTTGAACAATTCATAATAGGAGTTTGTGCCGATAATAGAACGCTAGTGTCTCGAAGCTTGGGCAATATGTTTCTTTTCATTGAATGAAAAGCTGTAATACTCTTGGATGGGATACTGGGTTGTGTTGATGTATTGACGGAAGAAAGCGAAGTTGGAGCTGCATTTAACTCTTGTTTCACCTCATTTAATTCCATCGTTTATTTTTCATTTCTAAAGGATTCGGTCGACAATTGAATTGTCACTGTTAAATCTAGGAATCGATTTAAAAAGATTCTTCAGGCCTAAGATGTGTCATGCGAAGCATTTGTCACTGAGTTTTAATACAATTAGACAACATTTCGAAGGTTACATTATTCTCATGCGCTTTAACGAAACGAAATCTAATGGGAAGCAATAAGTAGAATAAGTAGCACTTTTCAGATAGTGTAAACGGTATTTGTCATCTACATTAAACAGTATAACATTTTTGGATCTAAAGTCTCTTTGACAAATTTCAGTACAAATTGATTCAACAAACTTATTAGTTCTTTGAAGTATATTCTTGTCGATGTTTGAATTATCATCCAAAAGATAGACAATGGTTGCAAAGTATCGTAAACATGAGTAACAAAAGACTTATTCTTCCGAATTTCATTTATTCGACTTTCAACTTCCGTAGTTTATTTTGAATAACGGAAGTGTTCTGATCTAACTTAACGGAGAAGATGTTCGTCTTGGAAATTTTACGTAGATTGATTTTCTTAGAGTTCGGTGATTTAGTGTACATTATTGAAATAGTATAATATGGAATATTAACCAAAAGATTTTGAGATAAAAAGTGAAAGTTTAGTGAGTATGATATATTTTTGAATCACGTAACGTTTTCAAACCAAGCTTTTACGAAATGTTATTTCTTACATTCACGGGAAAAACACCAGATTCGCGAAAAGACTGGTTCAGACGGAAGCACGAGTTATTCGGCATGTATGTTTATTGGAGGTGCATAAAACCACCAATGGCGAGATGAAAAAGGAAAACGGAAATTTTATGTAAACTGTTAACTATTACATAATGTACGTTCGGAGGTTACCCTCCTAACACCTACTTTTTGAGTTCTTACCTTATCCGAATGTCGCCTTAGGTCGACTTGCATGTGAGCAACTGGATTCCGGAAACTATTAGGCCATCTTCATGGAGCACAAAACTTTCGTAGATCTGGAGTTTCCGGAGTGGCGGCAACATAATTTGACGGTCGTCGTTGGAATGTGTCTAGGAGAATCTCAAGTTGAACATTGTCCATAGAACTGTTCGTGGTAAGCAAAATTCGATGGTGATAACTGATTGGCTTAGTGAACCCAGACTCGAGACTGGACGTCACAGACAACGGTTACATTACGGAAACGGCGAGAAAATACGAACTTTTTCCCAATGCTCAACACCTACACGTGAGTCATTTGCTAGTACGACCTGACCAGGTCAAAACACTCGTTTTTGCTACTGTGACGACGATGGTATCGTCCTCGCATCGCGGTGTATCTGGTGATAGCTTGTTGCACAACTGGATATATTGTATTAAGTGGCAAAAGCAAATTCCTTTTTATTAAAGCTTACGCTAGAGAACAATTATTTGGAATGTTTGGGTTTGGAGTGGATCCATAGTTAAGTAGAAATGATTGTATGTTTTCTTGTAAGGTCTTTTCCCCTCGAAGTTTATAAATGATTCGCTTGAATGTGTCAATAAAACGTTTTGCCTGCCCGTTGGATTGCGGTGATAAGGTGGTAAACGGATGTGTTGTATGTTGTTGAGTTGACTGAGCTCGGCAAAAGAAATTCAGAGGTAAAAGAAATACCGTTACCTAACACCAAAATGTCTGGAACACCGAGAGGACTAAAACCATATCGGAATTTTATTATGGTAGCTCAAGATGTATAGGGTCCAACTGAAATATTTCGGACCATTTCCTTTGGCGTTGACAGGGATAAATTAGTGTTGACCAATTTTAGCCCTGCAACGTCTAGATGCAAGCGTGAGCAGAGACTTTGTGGAGAAGGCCAAACAAGCAATTCTGATTTATACCTACTACAACAGCCTAAACCGACAGTCGAGAAAGCCTGAAAACATTAATCAACGAATGACCATATCGCTATCTACCATAATAGCCGCAACGATCACGGAAAATTTCAGATTGTCCCTCTGACAGGGCACCCTTCTTTACACTTCAGAACAGCCATTGATGTGCCCATCCACGCACGGCCTTCAATTTGGCCGTGCAATAAACATCGTTCAGTTGACCAATTGTAATTGGATGTCATGAGCTGTCCGTCATTGTTTTAAAACCTTGTGTTGACATTATTGTAATTGTTGAAAATTCGTGTATACTAATGAAGCAAATTTCCTTTTTTTTATTCTTTTTAAACGGTCAAAACTCACCGCCCGGTTAGCGTCAATAGTGTAATTTGTATGGTCATGGGAAGATTCAACTGCGGCTAAATATGTTGATTTCTAATCAAACGTTTTTTTACTAAATGCGGAACAACACGGATTATTAAGTGGTAGGTCATATCTGACTAAATTGTCGCGCTTTCTTAACGACGTCACTAAGAGGATGAATGATGGCAGAGCGGTGGAAGTTTTCTATTTTTACGTTAGTAAAGCTTTTGATTCAGTCAACCACAGTCACCCGCTCCTCCATCTCCCACCCTCACCAAAGCCCAAGGTTTCGAAATCATATTAACCGCCGTAAAGTCTTTTTTACAAATATTAAACGAATAAAACAAACAATGCAAAAATGAATGCTTATGCACAAAGTGTAAAGATTTAAATAGGTGGATCTCTGCTCATTTGATATACTCTATCATGTATATAACTGACTCTTATTTTGAATGAGGCCAATAAATGTCACGTTTTTATCATCTCGTGTAAACTTATAAAATCTACCTAAATCAATGAAGCGTTAGAAGCACCACACATGGTGGTCGTGCATAAGGGATGCGTTTATGAGCACAACAATAAATTGCCACACGATGTTTTTAATGTACATTCCTATTCTTTTTAACGGATTGACTATTTTACTTTGATGACCTCTCATCATGCTGGTGAAGAGAATATCTTTCATTGTATTCAAGTGTCTTCAATTACCGCAACTTCACTGAAACTGTCCTGAAATTTATCCCTCTTTCGAATTTTTCTGACCAGCGCAACGAATTTTCCAACTATTTTAAATAAAAACAATTTG
>JACCGJ010007407.1:0-18347 GCA_013407085.1 Atriophallophorus winterbourni
GTCGTGCAGAAATCGCGGAATTGCCGATTCTGCGGATTCGGCAATCAGTTTGCCGATTCCGCGGAATGGGCATTTCGTTGCTGATTCCGCGGAATAGGCAACGATTTGCTGAAAATGTGGAACTCATTTCTACCACTGCTGATTCCGTAGATTCAGCAGCCGATTCCGTGGATTCGGCAGCTGATTCTGCGGAATCGGCAAGCTATGTTTTTACTGTCTTTCGGCCGTTTTGTCCGTTATAAATTAGCGAGATTTTTATTTTTCGCTGATGAAGATGATGGTCAAATGGAACAAACAATGTCGGGCGAATTCACTATAGGTTTAATAACCAGATAAATCGGTACAGACATAAATAAATAGTGGAACAATCATGAATTCTAAAAGAAGTCTTTCCTTTTTTCACTATTTGTTCTTACATTTTACGTTCCAAGGATGGCAATGGGAGTGGCACAATGTTCCGCTCTTCCTGCAACTACAGCGCCTGGAATCGCACTTTGCTGTGCAAGAACACTTTGCAAATCCTTGTCCCCCAGTGGCAGAATGAAGGGATGCAATCTTGCGAAATGACTGCATAATTTCGCTCGTTTCCAAAAGGCTCATCAGCTGACTATCTGCCTTTTGCAGCTGATTTTTAGAGAAAGCTGCCTCGATCATTCCATGTTTTGTTGCAACTTTGTACATTCCGCTGGCAGTAATGTTGTAAACCACTCCAATAATATTTCTACAGTCTAGTCGTCCACGATCGAATTCGGAAACCGGGAGTAAGACGCAGTCTCCCACGGATAGAGGATGCAGAATGGCGCTGCTCGCTTCAAGCATTTCTTTTCTGCACTTTTCTTGTCCGCTTGTAGCCTTGTCACTGCATGCCCTTATCATCTGGATGTGCTTTGAGAAAACATCTGCAATACCTGTAGCTCTTTCTCCAGTTTCATCAACTTGATCTTGTTCCCCTGCTTGCACGTAGTTCTTCAAATGAGCATGACAATCTTCCTATATACATATGTAAACACTTCCGGTGTTCTAATAGTCAGAACTAATCTAATCCCAAAGAGTTCTATTCTAGCTCGTTGTGCAGAGGAGGCTCATTGCGCAGCCCGTTCAAAGTTTGCTGTTACGACTATACCTGAATCCTCAACCCTCTAAATTAAGTTAAAGTCGATCTTGTCGCTATTTGCGGTAACTGTAATTTTGTCGACCGTGGAAAACAACAGTGACATTTAATATAGTTTAGAGGAATATCCAAATCCTGTGACCATTCAATGACCTTTTCAATATCTCTCAACAAATCACCTTGTTTACTATATCCGGTGAATATGACATCATTAGCGATCATGGTTGTTTGCCCTATCAGCGCATGTATCTATGCGTGATGAGAATACAAATGAATGAATGACATGTTGATCTTTGACCCCGTTTTGTGGGATAATGAGCCTGAACTACCTTCATCTCTGTTTGCATCTGGCTAGAACATTCACGAACTAATCGATGATTTAACGTTTTGCGTGATTTCGGTTCTACGAGACTTCATAAGATATATTTGTGACTCTGGTACTGTTTCTGTTCTGTTTCCTTTTGCGTGTGTTTATGAAAGCTACCATCGGGACAACAAAAATGTTACTATGCTACTTGGCAGACGCTATATCCGGTTTCCTTCTACTGCATTATTTCTTCGTCGCCTATATGATCCGGATCTTGTTCAGCGGTCTTCTTTTGCCTAAATCTTTGGTCAGCCGTTCTCATCCTTCATTATTTTATCTCTTTTTGGTTAAATGCATTTCTGCGCAGTTCTTAACCTCGCTACCTGGTACCAGGTTTGAGTTACAATGATGATTTTAGTTATGAAGGCTTTCATTTTCGCTTGAGATTCACGCGATTCACTCGTGTCTCCTGTAAACAAGAGTGCTGTCCCCGCTTTACAACGAAATGCTGCATATGTGATCGCACTTTGGGCTGCTAACTGTTTTTCTCCGTCGAGTGTAATTTTTGGACATTTATTCAGTTTTTCTATCTTCGAAAGGCTCCATCATAATCCGTACATGCTCACTTCAACGAAGGATTCAAGTTTTTTATTACAACTCATCGTATTCATTCCACAGCTAGGTGGCTCTTTGTTGTGCGATTTTTCCTTCCCTGTGTCTTTCGCTTGCATCACCTACTTTTTATTGTTCAGTCTCCATAATAATCAGTGGATGCACGCATATTTCTCCTTTCAGAGCTTTCGGTTCAGTCATTAGTTCGTTAGATACATTAGCACATCGCCGATGGCAGTGTTTCGTATCTTTTTCCCACTTTAATCTCGATTTAAATTGCATTCAAAAGATGCGACCGCGTTTCTCCCCATTAGTGTCACCTGCTTGTTTAACGTAGAATTTCCGCGTTCTCTAGTTGTTGTGGTGATCAGACGGATCATCCCCATATACATTTGGCTTGAGCGATATGTTTATAAACTAATCAGACTGTCAGAGTATGGCTTCGCAAACCTGGGTACATATATCGTTAGCACTTTACAGCAATGTTTGAAATTTTAATTGTCCGCTTTTTTACTTCTCTACTTGTGCATCCGCCAAAATAGAATACATTCTTTCTACGGAGTTGGCAGTCATTATGGACGCTGGTATTGCCAGTCGACCATGCCCACCTGCGACTTTAGATCATCGACGAAGATCAGGAAGATTATTAGGCCAATTCCTGAAACTTCTTCTGAATCGAAAGCAAAAGGGATAAAATTACGTTCAAGCTCTATCACAGAAATACACATGGGTGACTTCTGCTGACAAGGCAAGCCCTGAGAGTAGAGGAACACCAATATATCACTCCGGGAATCAGGTCCATCTGTCTCACAAATTGCTGATCTTTCGGTAGAGAATCCCAAGTGTTCAACACACCCGTGGATAGCGTCCTCGCATTACTCAGCCTTAGCCGTCTAGACTCCCGCATCTTAAGGTCATTCCCACGAGTCCTTGACTCACCTACTAATTGGAAGTACCGTAGGAACTCGTTTTTGTATTGACCAAGAAGAATACGGCGTGTCAGGAGCATTTTAACCCCTTCCCTTCGTAGTTATGAGGGGTGAAGTTTCAGTAAGCTCCTTCTATCCTCGTTCGCGAGGTAGCGCATTACATGAGCCATTTTATTCTCCCTTCTTTGTTATCTATTTAAGCATTCGCAATCACCTTTGGACTGAAGAAATACAACAGGTTGCCCATATTCTAACAGAGGACAAACATACGCAGAGAAAAGTGTATTGCACATTTGCGGGGTAATTGTCGCAAATGAACCCCGAATTGCCCACAGCATCCTAGTAGCGCTGCTTATTTTCCGACAAGTGTCACTCTTCGGCTTCAAGGAATCCATAACCAGAATCCCTAAATCTTTTTCGACCGTCAACGCTCTAATAGTCTTGCTTCCTAGAAAGTATTCACCAGTAATGTCATCGGAGTATATGCGCATGACGACTGTCATGGTCCTTGTAAGACCCCAGTGGTAGCTTTTGTGAATTCATAGGTAGTTTCGCCTAAACGGACCTGGAGGAATCTATCACGAAGAAAACTGGTTACCTTGTTGTGAAGCCTACCAGATAGTCCTTTGCCCGCGAGCTTCGTCCATATGATCCTGCGACTCACAGAGTCAAAGGCTTTACTATAGTTTATGTAAAATAATGCTACACGTCCGCCGCCATCCAGTGTCTTGGAACCTTTATCCAAAAAGTATAAAAGATTTGATAGAGACGACATTCTTTTAAGAAAGACATGTTGAACCGTGCCTAATGATGAATTGTGCACGAAATGGCTGCACAACCGATCCCTGATAAGTGAATCCAAGGCTTCACATAGAACATTAGTCAAGATTACCGGTCGGAATTTATTAACAATGTGTACGCAACCTCCATTTGTAATAGGTACGACAATCGCATTCTTCCAGCTATCTAGTAGGATGACTTGCAAAAAGAACCGTTGTGTAACTCACAGAAAGTCTCTGCTAGTACCTTAGATATTACCTTTACAATTTTGGGATGGACGGTGTCATGTCTGGCGGATTTATTTACGTCCAGATTCTTTAGGACCCGAGCGAAATCTTCAGTGCAAAAACTATTTGCTTAGAGAGGCACCCATCTCCGTACTAAGAATTTGGACTAAGTGAATCACATCACTGACACTTTGAAAATAATCTAGAAAAGCTGATGCCTCGTCGGGGTCAGAATTAGCTTTCTTGCTATTGTTCATTATTAGGGTAAATATGTGCTCACTTGTCTTAACCATTAGACTGAATATAACTAAAATACTTCTTAGGGTCAGTCGTTAGAGAGGTCTTGGTCATCTTTTTGACCTTAAAACAAAAGTAGGTCCCGTGCAGACGGTGAATGCCCATCTCTGTAATTAGTTTTCTCACTTACATGCAGATGAATTGCACTGGAGTGCAGCCAATCTAGATATACCTGTGAAATTCTATCAGAGGTCGTCTGAGGTTCCCAGTCAACACCCGGTAGGTTAAAATCACCTATTAAGTAGAATCGTGTCGCTGTTCAGAGCATCCTGATAAGAACTCCCTTATGTTCCTGATCCTCATCAGAAGGTGTCCTGCATAAGCAGCTCAACGCAAAAGAGAGCTTACCGACAGTGACGATTGTTGAGACCAGCTGGATGTCAAATGTGGCCATCTTGATGTCACAGTCTTGTTACTTAATACCATGTTTTAGAAGTATTAGATCTCCTGCTCCGCGTCAACCGTCTGGTCTATGCCATCTAAGTGCCGTAATTATCAGAAGAAGATTAACAGAAATAATGTCCGTACCTTGAATCCAAATATCTGATAAACCTAGGTCGTAGAAGTATTTTGATCATACAGAGATTTTCTATTGAAAAGCATGGGTGGAAGAGAATAGCCTTGTAATTTTTTCAATTTTCTAATGACGGGAACAGTGCCTCCAAATATTCAATGTTTGAAAAATATCCCTATTTCTATTGCATTCAATTCTTCTTTCAATTCTTCGGTTCACAACGTTTTTTCTTAAGTATTTTTTTCAGTTCAGTTTAGTTTACACATTATAGTAAGTGGCTAACGAACTTATAGAACATCACTTGGTGAAATTTGAAGAGTAGAACCCACCACTGCTAAAAGGTTTTTACTTTGGTAAAATTATTCATGTCAAGGGACAGAATAGTTTTATTGGAAAATGTAGTACTGTATTTCGCGCCATTTTACTATGTAAATTCTAATTTTATTCAGTCAATTAAGTCACTCCTCACAATACATGTTAAAGATTTATAATGGGATATATATCAATGAAGGAATAAAAGAAAAATCAAAGTGCTGCAATACTCCAAAAGAACATAATCGAAAATGAGTACGCAAAACTTTTAATTATATATACGAATATATGTTTCCAATTTTTGTGTTCTTTTATTGTCATTTACTTAAATATATGGCTAATGAACTTATAGTGAACCAAAAGTCAACGCTATTTCATAGTTCACCAGAAATAGAGTCCTATTGAATATCACGGTCTAAATACAGAAGTTTGATGTTGCGAGCCTAATCTCAGCAATTTAAACAAACTTTTATTATGCTGGACGTGAGTAACATTCAGTAAGCAACAGTTCATCGAGCATACTGTAAATATCCTTGTAATATTAGTACAACTATCTCACTAACCTCTCCATTTTTATTGATACCGCAAAATTTATGAACGATAGAAACAAATTTCTTTACTCTGACGTTAACAAAGCTTTAGATTACGTGAGTAATCGTATTAAATAAATCAAATTTGTAATGAAATAGTTTCCATATTGCCATAGTTCAAATGATTTTCGTATTACCCTCAATTTGAACAGTTCTCTTATAGATCGTATCTCATACAGCCTCTGACAACCATTTCAAATTACTGGTCTGCACACGTGTTCTCGTGGGACAGGGTGTGAAGTGCTTATACTAACGGGTGACTAACGTCTAATGTTTCACCAGCATCTTGCACTCTCAAAAAGATTGAATTTCGATCGACCATTTGTTAAGTTTGGGATTGCAGTTTGTGTTTTCAGGCCTTTTCCACCAAAGCATAACAGCTAAGTTTCCTGCATCGTTTATGAATCATTCTACGCCACAGTAAAGCGGAAAGAAAGATGTTTTATAGTTTCTTCGGAGATCTGACTATGCTTATGGACACTTGTGGCCGGTCAAGATTCAATTAAATGATTATAAGTTTGAGCAGTATCAATGATAATTGTTTAACCAGCTCCAAGTACATACTGTTGTACAATTTTCACCGACGGGATTTATCGGGCTATATCCTGTAGCCAAGTAAATTTGCGATCTTTGCAATTGTATTGCTAAAACTCACGTACAGTTCATGCTGTTACTGTACAGTATGTGAACGGATAGAGAGTATTCTATCCTATTCTAAAGTTCGCTAAATTTCTGAAAGGCCTACGTGTGAAAATCATTCAGAGGGAGAACCAATGAATAACCGTTCTACTCATCTATATTGTCCACAATATTTGCAAGTGCATGAAGTGTAGAGGCGGTCAAAATCTCTGTTTTTCGGAAGATTATGTAGTTGAACCAATTTTGGAGGAGGAACGACTCATCTATATGAGTATTGCTATATAGGGAATAATGTGTTTCAGCAGTTAGGAAGGTGAATCCTTTTAAAACTGGTCTTCATCGTGTACGAATCAGATCCTGGCCTCGAATGACTGAGTGATCTTTTTCAACACAGCTGACTTCAGCTAATCATAAGAGTTGTTGTGTGGTATGATTTTTTTACAGTCGTATAATTCTGTGGCGAATACTTTAGGCAAATATAGGAAAGTGTATAAATATATGTGCGTTTTAGACGAAGCATGCATTCCAGCTGTTGAAATCGAAGATTTGAATGATCCACGTGAAGCAACAAGATAGGAATTATAATCGAGTTTGATGTAAAATTAATGTCAGAACGGAAATGTGATTCCGCGTTTATTATGAACGCAAAATGTTTTCAGAATGAGCGTGGAATATAAGCGAATAAATGAAAATGTTAAATTTTATTCCATTGGAACGATGTGTAGTGATGGGCCGAACAAGTTGTAATGAGCTATCAAAAGTAAGGTAGAATTCAATAATATTCAGGCTGTGCCTATTCTAGTAATATCCATTTACAATAATAATTTTAATTCAGAACTCCACCAGAATGTGTATTGCTCGAAGACTTTCGGCATGGGCAGAAAAATAAGCCAGTAAGCCATGAATATATGATAGAAAACTCAAACTCACAAACAATCAATGGAAGCACGGTAGGAGTAGAACAGTGGAAAAAGAAGTATATTATTCTTAAAACTAATAATCGACATAAACAAAGTACGAAAGTCAAAAAAACAAGTGCTACTGGCTCGTGGCCTGCATTCAAGTAATTCGTTTGAAGTTCAGTTTAGCTAAGTAGCAAAGGACAGTAAGTGGCTAACGAGCTAATCGAGCGTCCAGAATTTCTTTCGGTGGAAAGCTGCAGAGAAGCAACCACCACTGCCGAGGCGTTAATTCCCATTGTGATTTGGATTACCTTGACGATCGCGACGCCAAGGAATTATCCGGGTTATATTTAGGAAGCACCTCGTTATGAATGATTCTGGAAAAATAAAAAAATTCTCTTCACCAGTAAGGTGGAAGGTCAGCTAAAGAAGAGTTGTGTGTTAAGAAATACAACTCCAGCATTCACTTACATACCAGACAACGCTAAAAATGGTAAACTACCTGATCTCGCATAGAAATTTGGGGGAGAAATCAGGAAAAAGCTTAACCCAGATAGGGTCAAAACCATTTTCAAAACTCGCGACAGAACAGCAGGATATAAGTTCTTCAGGAAGCCGGTTTCGGAAATTTATCACCCTGTGGCTGAATATGATTTTTCGGGAGTCTAGTCTACATCGCTCCTTAGCAAGTTTGAGTGTATGTCCGCGGGTGTCAAGCTCAGGACCTAATGCAAAGAAGTCTTTCATGATAACGCCCTTCAATTCCTTCAAGATCTTGAAAGTTTCAATGAAGTCACCTCTTAAACGACGGTGCGTAAGTGAGTAAAGATCTAGGGACTTCAGGCGCGCAGCATAAGGTTTCCCTCGCTGACCCTCCGTCATGCGAGTTGCGGGACGATGTACGCTTTCGAGTCTAACGATGTCCTTCTTGTAGTAAGGGCACCACGCCTGGACACAACATTCTAAATGCGGCCTAACTAATTCCTTGTAAAGGGGCAGGAATACATCGGGTCTTCTGCTGGATAACACGGATCTCAGCCGAGAGAGCACATTGCGTGCACGTTGAGCTGCAGCGGCGCATTGGTCCTCTTATTTGAAGTCAGTCCTAACTAGAACCCTCAAATCCTTAACACGTTGTGTGGCGATAAGAGTGAGAGAATTGCCTGACACCTGAACTGAAATCTTATCAACCAGTGCTGATTAGAGTTGGCTCTTATTATGGTTCAGTGGGAGGTCTCACTGGTATGACCAGTTAATGACCAGTTCAAGGTCGTCCAACAAGGTATCTTCATCCGTTGATCCGATGAATTTCACATCATCCGCGTAAATGAAGCATGGGCACTTCAATGCAGAGGACAAGTCATCGATGAAAATCAGGAATAGAAGACGACTGAGTACCGACCCTTGGGGTACACTACTGATCACGTCCGTTTGATTCGACAGCGTAGATCCTACCCTAACTCGGAATTTCCTACCTGTAAGGAAGGCATTTATCTAAGCAAGTAGACTACCCCGTATACCTTTTGCTGCTAGCTTAATCTCTAGAAGGCGGTTATTCAGAGAATCGAGAGCCTTGCTGAATTCTAGGTAGAGTGCTCCGACAGGCTTTCCTTCATCCATCCTTTTATTGGCAGTATTGAGAAAACCACGAAGCTTAGTCAGGTTAAATCCATGCTGAGTTACACTCATTAGAGAATGCCGACAAAGATGTTGACAGATTTTGTCACGCAGCAGTTTTTCTAATACTTTAGAAACGATGCTACTCAGGCTGACAGGTCTATAGTTCCCAACAGTTGAGCTGCAACCACATTTGAGTATTGTCACGATTTTTGCTTTTTTGAACTCACTAGGAACCACTCCCGGCTTCAGGCATGAATTAAAGAGCTTGCATAGAGGTTCGGTAAGCGCTGGGGCGAATTCTTTAGCATAATCGAGTGGATACTATCTGGTCCCTCAGATTTGTTGACACGAACATGGGTAAGTGCTTCATGCACATCGAATTCCATGAAGGACAACTCATCTATTGCAGGAGCATCAGGTTGTAGATTAAACGAGCTAGACGGGTCATTTGAAGAATTATCACGTCTCTGAACGCCACTGAAGAACCTGGTGAAAGCAATCGCCTCAGACAGGTCGGTATCAGCTACTTTTTCGTCCTCCAGATTTAAATCTCCAATGCTTTCCCTGGTTTTTCCTTTCGATTGTGCGTAGCTATTAAATCTTTTGGGATTGGATTCAGCATCTCAAGCTAAGGATAACTGAAACTCCTGTTTGAGCAAACGCTGTATTTTAACACAAGCGTTCCGAGCGGTTTTGTATCGTACCCAAGAACCAGACGTGAGAGATAGCTTATATTGCCGCCATAAACTATCTCCTTTACGGGTAGCCCGACGAAATCGAGGAGTCCAATAGGGCGGCCTATGATGCTTTTTCACGACTTCCAGCGGAACAAGCTTGTCTTGCAACTCCTTCAGATACTTACAAATTCTATCCCAGATTCCACCTCGGTTTGTTAAGGAGATAGGGGAACTTTTGCGGCAACGTCAAAAGCTCTGGTCGATATTCGTAAGTCGGAAAAACGCCACTGACTATGACAATTATCGGCAAGCTAAAAACATTTGGACGGCATTAAAACGCTGAAAACCTATGTTGTACGAGCAGCGATTGGTTGACGAGTCTACTTGTGCACCAAAACGTCTATTCGCATACATTCGACGCCGCACAAAGGCGTCGCCAAATATTCCTAATTTGATAGATACTAATGGGGAAGACATTACTGAGGATGGTTTGAAGGCTGAAGCCCTGGCTAATCAGTATGCCTCCGTGTACTGTCTGGAAGACAGT
Organism: Atriophallophorus winterbourni; assembly: GCA_013407085.1. Classification (NCBI taxonomy): domain Eukaryota; kingdom Metazoa; phylum Platyhelminthes; class Trematoda; order Plagiorchiida; family Microphallidae; genus Atriophallophorus; species Atriophallophorus winterbourni. Next base: position 10,065 of record JACCGJ010007407.1, read on the forward strand.
GATCATCCTTCTGTCTCTAATAACAGTGGGGTGCTGTCTGATCTTGATGTAGATGTAGAGACTGTTAGACTCCTGTTGGAACAGTTAGACACATAATCCGCGCCGGGACCAGACGGTATTCATCCGTTGGTTTTACGAGCACTATCAGAAGTGTTGTGCGTTCCGCTGGCCAGGTTGTTTACAAAATCTGTAACATTAGAGGTCTTGCCACAAGAATGGAAACAGGGTATTATTAAACCTTCGTTCAAGAGTGGGGACCCCAGTAGTCCCGCTAATTACAGGCCGGTCACATTCACTTCTGTGATCGGTAAAATTTTAGAGAAGCTGATCAAGAGGAAATTAGAGCACTTTCTTTCGGAATGTGGGCGTTGGTGTCCACAACAACATGGATTCACCATGTTGTTGCTCCTGGCGCGAGAAAGTTGGTGTGCTTTGACTGATTCTGGTCAAGAGGTCGATGTCATTTTTATTGACTTTAGTAAGGTGTTTGACCGCGTGTCCCACCGCCGATTGCTCGTCAAGCTGGAGGGTTTGGGTATTCAAGGTTGTCTACTTAAATGGATCGAGGCATTCATCTCAGGGCGGTCAAACCGTGTAGAGGTGAATGGAGTTTTGTCTTCAGAGATGATAGCAGGCTCCGGAGTGCCGCAGGGATCTGTCCTTGGCCCATTGCTATTCAAAGTTTTCGTGAATGATATTCCGGACGCGGTAGCGATCGATTGTCTTTTATTCGCGGATGATCTGAAACTGTGGGCCTCTGTCAGTTCCTGCGATGGCCACAAGCAACTGCAACAAGCAGTTGATGACTTAGTCAGTTGGACACATCGCTGGTCACTGCCTATCAATGAGGACAAGACAGTGGTCATGCGCATAAACTCCGATGACACTGGTGGTGAATACTTTCTTGGAGGTAAGCCTATTAGAGCGGTGACGGTCGAAAAAGACTTAGGGATTCTGGTTATGGATTCCTTGAAGTCGAAGGCTGACACTTGTCGGAGAATAGGCAGCGCTACCAGGATGCTCTGGGCGATTCGGCGTTCCTTTGCGTCCATTACCCCGCAAATGTTCCAGACACTTTTCTCTGTGTACATTCGTCCTCTGTTGGAATATGGGCTACCTGTTGCATTTCCTCAGTCCAAAGGCGAATGCGACTCCTTGGAGAGGGTACAAAGGAGGGGCACTAAGATGGTTTGTGGAATGCGCCAACTCGCGTACGAGGATAGGAGGAGCTTGCTGAAACTATACCCCCTCGAACTTCGAAGGGAAAGATATGACCTGCTCCTGACACGCCGTATTCTTCTCGGTCAATATGGAGACGAGTTCCTCCAGTACTTCCGATTAGTAGGTGAGTCGAGGACTCGTGGACATGACTTTAAGTTGCAGAAGCCCAGAAGGCTGAAGCTGAGTAATGCGAGCACGCTATCTACGCGGGTGGTGAACACTTGGAACTCTCTACCGAAAGAGCTCCTGTCTCTACCATCTGAACAGCTATTCAAAAGCGCGTTGGATCAGCATTTGTTGAGACGGATGGACTTGATCATCGGAGTGATATAGTGGTGTTCCTCTACTCTCAGGGTTTGCCTCGTCAGCAGAAGTCACCCATGTCTATTACTGTGATGAAGCTCAAACTGGATTTTATCCCTTCTGCTTTCGATTCAGAAGAAGAAGAAGAAGCCAGATAAAACGCTTACTTTGTGTTCACGAATATGTAGAGCAGGCAAATAAAAATATGACGTTATAAGCGTTTATTTACAGCATTTTTGTTGAAGAAATTCTATACGGTCGATCGTTTTATTCGCCAATTAACGTTTTGTGCTAACTGATCTTAAACGACCTCGGTTGGCATGACAATCAGCCGTGGAATAATTAAATGTAGTAACTTAACATCTATTATTTTGGCATAGCAACATAAAAAAACAATCAGAATATGTTGATAACAGAATCTACTAGAGAAGATTTCACAGATCATATTTCTGTGAATAGTGAAAGCTCTACTGACGATGTCGATGACAACTTGAATAACGAATTTAGTAGGTCAGAGGCCGACCATAATGAAAATGAAGGTGTTGCGCAAGAGCTCATCGTTCTCGATCCCGATCATGTAAGGATGAGAGAAAATTTAGCTTTATTTTCAGCCATTAATGACGCGATTTCAAGAATGTCTCAAGAAAATGCTTATGAAACATTTAGAAAACGCAGAAGTAATATTAAGAGAAAAGGTACGTTAAATTTGAAGTATATTCGCAGGATGAAGCTTATCGACGAGAGAAATCAGCTCACGTGGAGACAGGTTGTGAACTCTACAACTTCCAGCAGGAGTTGGCTAAGTGGGTACCGTATTCTATTTTAATCCTATTGTTAAATGATGCCATTATTTAGATACAGAATTAATCAAATGTAAATTCCGTTCACATAAATCCGTAGATCTTCATCGATAAGTATGTTATAATGTATCAGTCCATAGGCACATGTTACGTTATAGCATTTCCTTAATTATCAGACTGCTGTAATCATAAGGGCCCATGATAATCTCGTTATTTTAGCGCGCGCTGTGTTATATGCTAGACTATCTTGGTTATTTTCGAAACAGTATTTAGTAACCAAAGTGATGTGTTGCTCACATCCCCCTTAATTACACTCCACTACCGGTTTTTGGCTGTTTGCGGTCATCAGGTGGAGACAGCAAGATTATGTTCAGTGAGCCTTGGAACAGTGAAAAAGCGGTAAACATAGTTAAACTTGTATGCCACTGTTATATAGGGTTCGTACAACGAACCATGATGTTCAAACACAGAACCACATAGTGATTCCTGATCAAGCACTCAATGCGCTTATGGATGACTGAAGTAATGTGTTGCCCACATCCCCCGAAATTACACTCCAGTACCGGTTTCTGGCTGTTTGCCGTCATCACGTGGAGACAGTAAGATTAGGTTCAGTGAGCCTTGAAACAGTGGATAAATGGTAAACAATGTTATACTTAAATGCCACTGTTGCATAGGATTCGTACAACGAACCACGATGTTCAAACATCGGATCACGAAGTGGTCTGTGTACGAACACTATGCAACAGTGGCATTCAAGTATAATCTTGTTTAGTATTTAGTAGCCATTCTACAAGTTTATTGTGTGGGTCTAGTTTAAGTGTGATTCTACCTTGGGAATGTAATGTTCTAGCAGCTCTATCATCGCTGCCAGTTATGATATTAGACAGTTCATTTTAATTGATATATCATAAATTGTAGTTCAACTTTTTTGCAGTTGCGTTATCATACACTTTTAACAACGTGAAAAATTTCATCCTCCTTCTGTTTTTTGAACTCAATTAAGTTTAAATAATAGCAGCAAAAATTTGTGCAGCAAAAATTAGGCATCCGCTTTTCCGTGTATTATAAAGAACTATTAATTTTTGAGTGTTTTTTAGTTGAATTTGAGAACGGATGTAGCATTTTAAAATTCTTCAAATATAAAGAAGGCTAAGATGTCGTTCACCAATGATATGATCCTCCCATGCACGCCCGTGTAAAATCTTAACAGTATTTTTACTATTCGGAGTGCAGAGAATGTCACTCATTTGCGAGGATATTTGATAAAAATCTGTGTTAATTTACTGACAAATTTAACATTTTGTCTCTTTCCAAAAAATCTGTCATCGTATTATAATAAAATATATTCAAATGTGTCTGTAGTTGAACACGGTTTTAATAAAATTATTTCACTTCATATGATTTCAATGAAAAGTCTGAACGATTGCACTCGAGTTGTTGAAACCGAGCGATGAATTAATATATCTCAATTTTGACGAGGTCAACTTTGAGAAAGCTACGGTATCGTTTGATGAAAGTATGATTTTTACAAAACGTTACTGTCCAAAATATTATAGTTATCAAAAGATAGCCTTTTTACCAATACCAATGTATTTAATGCCGGATTAGTCTTGCCTCCAATGTACATGGAATACTTGAGAGAATGGCCTGTAAATAAAGACTTTTAAATTATGCCGACTCAGCTCCATCCAGATATGTGTTTGCATGTTCATGATTCCATCCGATCAGTTGATATTTTCTGACGCAAGTCACGTCTTGTTCGAATTTCAAATTTTCAGAATGTTTAATAACTACCGTAGATATCCGTAGAAATAAAAAAAACTTAAAGTACTTGTTTTGAAAACGGTTTTATAAGATGAATAATCTACAATTAGGTGTGTACTAATTTACATTAAGTCTGGTATTTTCATCGGAAAAGAAATATATCTATGTTAAGCATTTTTTAATGATAAACATCTTGATCCACCATAATTTAGAAAATACGGCCTATGCTCATTCACCGTGATAATTAAGGGATATATTTTTTCATAGCCTCATTTATCACCGCGCATTCAAGGTAGATAATGGTGTTTGAAAACTCCTCCTCACTAATTGATTAAAGTATGTAGACATTAGTATTTTCACTAAAGGTAACAAAAACCTCACATAGATAATCGTAAATGCTGAGTTGTTTTTAATATAAAATTTGAGGTTTAAACAGAACGACCGTTTAGCCATCAGTTCCTAAAATCTCAGTGTCGTATGTGCAAATATACCAGAATGAGGCACTCCAATCTTCGAAGCTATGGAGCAGTATGACTTTAGAGCGTGGTTTTACAAGAAAATAATGCAAACAGAAGCATTCACGCTAAATAGACTTACAAGAGAATATGAGTTATACACCACAGCAAATTACGGTTGCTCAAAAAGGCCGTGCATATCGAAGGATAGCTGAAAGAGATTGTTCCGAACGTACTGTTGTATTAACAACAATATTATTTAGTTTGATAAAAATGGCGCAACCGCTGATCATGGCAGCTATTTATCCTGTAGTCTCATTTTGCTTGGAAATTCTTTAATCATAGGTGATTGTTTTCAAATTAACGAGCTAACCAGTACCGTATGCAGTAAATTTTCCTTAAAGACAACGTGCATATTTTGAAGAAATTTGCGCTTGAGACTTTTCGTCTACCACAATCTTTGAACCATCACTGAGTGTATCCCAATCCGCTGAAAATGACTTTTCTAAACAATAATAAATTCGATAGACTAAGACGTATGTGTTCAGCATAACATAGCGTAAGCTTTCAAATACGATTATCCTATCAAGTTGTAACTTCATAGGACGGAGCCATCAGCGAATAAAGTGTATTGCGGTCAATATAGAGACCATTGAGTCGTGACTAAAGGACCTACATCACTTTTTTAGCACATAAGGCGAATGGTTTCAATAATATAAAAATCGCACCTGTTAGGCGGTCCAATCCTTGCATATAAAGTACACAATACAATTTCTCAACCCTTAAATCTTATTCCAACTTTGAACTGCTAGCTAAATCTGGTTCCACTTTAGAAATACCACACTCATGAAAGAACCGACGCGCGTATTTTTATTCAATGCGTGTGTGCGTAGTTTGAAATTATATAACCGCTAGTGTGAAAAACTCCACTAGTTTGGCTTCATTTAAATCTAAACTTGACTATTAGACTCAAACTAGTCTTGATATTGTCCCGATGCTTGACGAATCCGTTTCCTGACTTAAATAAATCATAATACGTATTTGACCCCAATGGTTTTTGTAAAGCCAAATGCTTTCTCATCTTGAAGCATTTTGTTTCCGAGTGAACCATATTGATCGATTATGGTTCAAAACAAAAAAAGTAAAAGTGAAAAATGACAAGTAACATTAATCGAAAATGTGTGATGGAAATGCATGCAAACTTGGATTTTTGTTTCAAGCCCATGTGTGTTATCCCAATCACATCTGTGTGGGCACATGTCGTTGAACCTGACAGTAGAATACTTTTTCTTCCACTGTTTCAGGGCATGCGGATACTGATCGCACTGTCCCTACATGATAATTGCAAACAACACGAAACCGGTCGTGGTGCGTGTTGGAAATGCATGCAAATGAGCATTTTGCTCATCCACGTGGATGTGAGAACATGTGATTAAATAGGTTGGTCGTACCAACATCATCCAACAGTGGAATACACGTGCAAAATGTCTTTTTCTTAAGATTCTTAGTGCCTTCGTACATAATATATTTACGAAATTGGAACATATCGAATATTGAAACATTTACGCAAGGCAAAAACCGGTGCTGATTGCTTTTCGAATTACGGATTTATCAGTCGCATCTTAAACACCTCGTGAATTTACAGTGTTGCAAATGCAGAAGCGCATTCTACGACCGATCTACAGTGCATATTAATTCTTCTCTGATTGCGTCACCTTCGCTGGCTTGTTTATGTCTAAAGGATCAAAAACAAACGTTTCTCAACTTGCTTGATTGATGGAAAGTTGATATCAACGAGTCGACCTTCGGTTAGCCTTGCACTCACGTTATAGAGATGTTTGTAAAAACATTTATGGAACATCATTTTAGAGTTGTTCTCTTGAAATTGACTTCAAGAGGCATGAAGAAGTTGGTCTTGTTCGTTTTATTTGGAAGCATAATACAAGGAGTCATTTTTGTTTCAAAAGAGAAGGTGCTGTTTCCGGCAGCTAAACTGAGATCATATCGACAATAAACTGATAGCCTAGGGTGTCCGGCTATTACTCAATGCTTTGAACGTTTTAGTGGATAACAGACTTTAGGCTCATGTATAAAGACCTGGAGTACGAGATTATCATGCCCGTGCGATGCACAGTCATAGTTGATTTCGATCAAAAACTAATAGCAAAGCCTTGATAACAACAATACTTTATCCTGGGTGACAAGTTAGGCAACTTTCAGATTTATTTACAGCTATGTGAATCAATTTGAATGCAGATTTTACCAGTTATCTGTCTGCAAGGTATTTGAAAATATTCGACACGAATCAGGAGTCCATAATCATCAAAAGAAAGTTTACAATGAATCGGACGCTGTTCGCGCCTGCACACAAAATAAACAATTTAGGGATTAACATAGCATTCAGGAGGTGTGATTAACTGTCTCGATATCGCCTGTCTATCTTACAGAACTCAGGAAAATGCCATTTAAACCTGAACACTGTTCGTACCGACACCCTTGGTCTGACGAAGCTTCTGTGTTCAGAAGCGCAACGTTATCAAAAAAACTTGCTATAACCGATACATTGCAAAGTTATCTGTCTGTATTCAACCCTACAATATCTAACATTATTGCCCAACCAGATTTCAAGTACAACTGGAAAAGAAACACGCAGAGTATGTTGCCATTCAAGAAAAATCTGAGAACACGCAGAAAAAATTGAAAGAAGTTCGCGAGAGTTATCAAGAATGCGCCAAAGCTCTGGCATCCGAGACGAAGACGATGGAGTCTATGCGTGATGAAGTGGACGCTCTGGGGTTGCGGCTGTTTTATTTGAATAATGCCAAAATGGAAATTGCCGGTGATATTAAAGTGTTGAAACGTGCCGCTGAAAAGTGTTCCACGGATTTGACCAAGGTATTGAATGTTGCTAGAGTACAGTAGTTTAATTGTCAAAATGGAATCCGAGGTGTATGACCGTTTCTCATTTTAATTTCAAGCAAACTAATAAAATTATTTTAGGTATTTTCACCTATGCACAGACTAAATCATTATTAAACTATAGTATGTTCAAGGGCCGTAGAGTAAATCGTAAACAGCTTGTTTACTTTGTCGGTTTTTTATTGCTTACATTCCGAAAACGGCCATTTAACTAAAGTTAACTTGTATGCCACTGTTATATAAGGATCGTACAACGAACCACGATGTTCAGACACAGAATCACAAAGTGATTCTTGGTCAAGCACTCAAGGCGCTTATAAATGACCAAAGTAATGTGTTGCTCACATCCCCCGAACTTACACACCACAATCACCACACAACAGTGTTTTGTGATTCTGTCTGAAAATCGTGAATCGTTGTACGAACCCTATATGACGGTGGCATACAAGTATAACATTGTTTACCACTTTACCACTGTTTCAAGGCTCACTGAACATGATCTTACTGTCTCCACCTGACGACGGCAAACAAACAGAAACCGGTAGTGGTGTGTAAAGGATGGGGATGTGAGCAACACATTACTTTGGCTATTTAACTAATTTTACGGAGCATAGAATTTGTTAGCATTGAAGTTCCAATTCATTCTTGCCAACACTTGAAAATATGTAAATATGTGAAATCGGGGTTGCTCAGGGACAAACTTTTAGAGAACTCGGTTCTAGGATAAACGAACAGATAAAGTGAATCTGTAAGTAGCTACGCAATTTCGGTGACTATCAATCACTGATCTGAGGATCAGCCTTATCAGAACACGCCTT
>JACCGJ010007408.1:0-42394 GCA_013407085.1 Atriophallophorus winterbourni
CGTTTAGGGGGTCCCACCCCGAGCCTTTACCCACAAAGCAGTGGAGCGAGAGAGGTTCGCACCTATCGTTGGCCGGTGACCGACGAAGCGGTTCATACGCCCTTTTCTGAGAATTTCCAGTTCGGAGCCCGATAACCCCGTTGATAGGTTGGTGACTTCAGTTTTTGCCTGTGCACCATACAATGTCCGTGGATAGGACAAGGGGCAGTGACTTTTGGAGCGGCGAGTCACATCCGCCGCGTCGTGATGTCATCATTGGATTTTTGTGGCTTTTTATAGGGAGAACGCTTGCCAGGCGAAAACCCACCACACCCTCAGACACCACCGTACTCTTCTTCAGGCTTTTTATACCAAGATAGGAATTGTATGGTATAATATGAAAGCACAAGTCTGATCCAGGCAAAGTGCCGCACAGTTAGAGACTGAACGTGGGCTAAGATACTGTCAGATTGCCCAGACCTAGACAGACATGTAAAAGGAAATATAAATGGTAATGCGGCACCAGGGTGTTTCAGCATGCAGCTCGCTACTGGTGGCCAATCAATTTTGCACGATGTTAGCCACACAGAACAGAAGTACTGTATGATTCCACATCCGTGCCAGATAGGAATAATGATTTTGGTTACTTTTCACGTTCTAAATTTACACCCACATATTTGCCATTTGCGATTACCCTTTGCTACTATGCATGTCTAATTTTAGCGGCGAGAATATAAACATTGTGATGGATCGAATCGTGATACTAATCGATATGGACTGCTTCTATGTGCAAGTCGAACAACGTTATCGTCCTGAAACTAGCGGGAAACCATGTGCTGTTGCACAATATAATGGTGCGACCGGCGGTGGGTACGTTGTTTACTTTAGCTTGTTTCGAATCACATTTAGCATAATTGCCGTGAGCTACGAAGCAAGAGAAAGAGGCGTTAAACGAGGAATGTGGGGGAAAACTGCTCGTGCTGATTGTCCCGATCTGATTGTGTTTGAAGTTCCAGAAAAACGAGGCAAAGCAGATCTAACCAGGTTAGTTGCTGCAATATTTTCTTACTTTAAGGTACCGTATGGCTAGTACTGAAGTCTTCAAATGTATCACAGATATGTTTGAAAATGTTGAACGTGCCAGCATTGATGAAGCATTTATAGATATTACAAGTAAGCAATGGGTTGTATGTGTATTCCGTTGTAGACAAAGTATCTTCCGTAATATCTGAAGGCAGCCTGCCCGATTTCAAACACCATCATAATTCGGAAACCTTTTATGCTATCGGAGCATCGAGCATTCAACTCAATGTACCGGAATGGGCGGATACGCTTTTAGATCAATCGGCTGACGGTCTACGCTATGCTGTGGCCTCTATCCTTACGTTTCAATTACGTCAAGCAATACTTAGCTCTACGGGATTCCGATGTTCTGCGGGGGTTGCTCCCAATAAGGTTTGACTCGATTTTAATTTCTGCTATTTTCATTCACTCTAAACAAATTAATAGCGATGAATTTTTTATAATACATGTATGAATGTTCCACAGTACGCTACATGCAAACCGTTTGTGGAACTTATATAAATAAGACACATTGCACAATTTTGTAAAGTTCAGTAGTTCCTTGCATCCAATTGAGCCTGCATTTACCGTTCACAAATATGAGATCCAGTTTTTGGGTGGCTTTACTTTATTTACAAAAGTGAATCTTGTCCGACTGACTGTCATTGAAAGCCTGATGGATTCAAACTAAATCTGTTGTTCACATTACCGTCGATCATGAAAATTTGTGAACAAATTAAGGTTATCATACTCGTGATGCCACCTCTATGGTTTGCACGGATGTACAATTGTGCAGTACTTATGTATGAATGTATGAAAGCACAAGCCTGATCCAGGCAAAGTGCCGCACAGTCAGACTGCACGTGGGCTGAGATACTGTCAGGTTGCCCAGGCCTAGACAGATATGAGGGGAGAAACAGAAATAGAAATTGTAGTGAGACTCCAGCGTGTACTCGCATGCAGCTCACTACCGTTGGCCAATCAATTTAACACGATGTTAGCCGCACAGCACAGAAATGCTGCACGATTGCACATCCGTGTACTTATGTACTATATATATTGCACAATCTGTTACAGAAACTGTGTCGTTTAGGAAAATGCAAAATACACGGAAGGAGAACAGTGAAAAAAGAACGAATAATATTTTTTCGATTTACCCAGGTTGTTTGTTAATTTTTTAAATGATGTTTTATGATCAAAGCAACAGTTAATGCAAGGGGGAATGGAAATGACGCAATCTTTCTATGGATGCTGATTCATTGCCATCGTTGCCAATGTATCGAGTCAAACACTCCTTTTTCTGCATCCCCTCCAGACATGCGCGCCCGTCCAACCTTGACTAGAGTTAAACCTTTTCAAGCCACTCTTTCAAGTTAGCGACTGATCGCCATCTACTTTTTTCCAGTCTGTGTTTGCTGACGCATTGAGCGCTCGGCGTAGCAACTGTTCGGGTTTCATATGCAGGACATGCCCCAACCAGCGGAAACGACGTCGGTTATTGTTTGTCTGAAGGCTGGTGCCGGTGCTTCCTAACACGCGGCGCCTAACCCAAGAGTTGCAAACGTAATGTTGCCACCGTACGTGAGCAATCCTTCGCAAACAACGTTAGTCCAAGACCTCTAGCCTCCTAACCTCTTCTGCGCGAACTGTTAAACATTCACTCTCGTACATCAATACTGTCCTTTCCGAAGTGGAATAGATCCTTCTCTTTGAAATTATTGTACGAATAAAGTCAATTTCTTCTTCTTCTTTCTTCTTTCTTGGACACTTAAGTCTGGTAGCTGCCATCCTGACCTTGGCAATTCTGGACATGATTTTCTTCTCTATCCCACCTTCAACAACCGCCAAAGTTCTTAGGTAGCTGCGTTTCTCAACATGATCGAGAACAAGATCATTTATAGCACCATTTAACAGTTCTCCTGACCAGTCCTTTATGGGGCACTTTACACTTGCTCGGTGAAAAATATATCCCATACTTAGATGCCTCCATTGTCATCATATCCTAGGCCTGTTAGATAAATTTTGGCCCTTCACCCAGTAAGGCAATATCCACCTGGACGGAGTGCAACTTCACCTGTTGAGAAACTTCTATGAGCACTCTGGAGGACGTCCTCGATGGCAAAGTTGAACAAAAACGGGAAAATTGGACTGCCTAGTCTTACACATTTGGTGGTATTGAATGGTATTGAAAGGCTACCATATTCCCTAACCCTCCCTATAGGGTGAGCGCATAAGCCCCTCATGACAGCGACGTACTGCGATGAGAATTCATTGCGAAGTAAGCGGTTCCATAGAGCGGGCCTGTCAACAGAGTCAAAGGCGCTCGAATACCCAGAAACACCACTAGAGTTTATCGTCGATACAGGTGTTCTAGCAACTGACGCCGAACGAAGATCTGGTCTACACATTTGCACCCTGGCCGAAAACCAACTTGCTCTTTGAGAGAAGTGTCCTCCCGATTTGGGGTAAGTCTGCGAAGAATGATGGCTACTACTGGGATATGTGATATTCCGCGATAGTTTTAATATTCATTCTGTGCTCTTTTATGGACTGATATTATCAGGGATTCACCTCAGGAATCGGGTACCCTCTCGTCTATCCATACCTTTGAGAACAATTCGGCCAATGCTCTTAATAATGTTCCGCATCTTTCCTTAAAAAAATACCGAGTGGAGCTCGTCGAGGCCCGGCACCTTAGGTCGCTTTAGAGATAGGATTTCTCTCCGTATTTCGTCGACACTGCGCGGGGCTAGCGATACTGACCATCGCAAAGGAGATTGGGGAATGTCGGTGGTGTCTGAAGGAGGTTGCTGATTAGACTGTGGTTTGAAATATTCTTTCCATCTTTCTAAACGCCTATGAAGGTTCGTTATGCGCGAACTTTGCCTGGATAACGCTTGTAATGTCCTACACGTATAGCGTGATTTGATATATGTATTGTGGTGCTCACATCCCTATCCCTTACACACCACTACCGGTTTCTTGCTGTTTGCCGTCATCAGGTGGAGACAGTAAGATCAGGTTCAATGAGCCTTGATGTGATATAATTTTGAAGTCAAAGGCCAAACCATGACCTGGCTATGAACAACAAAGTATTTATTCAAGCTTGTACAACCGTGAAATCATGGCCACCTATAATGAAGACAATGCACTTAAAGGATATGCCAATTACGATGAAGAGCAACGTGCAACCCCGGGCTTTACATTCAAACAGTAACCGAATCGCATATTTTTCACAGATTATCACCACGGAGCAAACAAGTTTCCCACGATTTTGTTGTTGTGACCCTATCAGAAGAATCTATAGCTTCTTTCGACTACTCGCATGCCATACAGGCGAATTTTGTTGATTTTTATTTTTCGCGCAAACCTTAGCGCATTTCTCTTTTTCATCCAAGACCCTCGCAAAATTGGCTTGCAGTTTGAACAAACCTAACAAGCAAACTCTTGTCCTCCCGGAGTACGCAGCGGCTCTTCTTCACTCTACATCAATCAAAAAAGTGTTAGTTTTTTCACCATCTTATCCTTTTGTATGTTTGCTGATGTTTTTCTGCTAAAAACTGAAACATGCTACAACCCGAAACGTATCTCCACTCTATTGTTGTTGTTGTTGTTGTTGTTGGCCTCCTTCGGTCGATGTCGACCATGGATGTACATCAGAATAGCATGATTTTTTCATGTTCCACAGCTTTTCGAATGACTAAACAGTCCGATTCGGGAGGAACAATCTCTCCCGCAGCGTTCGCAGTGTTAGGCAGCACTCGGTCGATCGGCATCAGTTGCACGCCGGCGGCGTCACCTGCGTTCAGCAGCCAGGAGCTGTATCTGCTCCTCCCCAGCTCGCAGACGACGCTGTACACAATGCCTCCAATGTGAGCGGTCAAGAACAAGTTCTTCCCAACTGGCCGGATTAATGCCAAGAGTTTTCATATCTCTTTTGCAAACGTTTTTGTATCGGAAGTGCGGTCTGCCCAATAGTCGACTTCCTAATTGCAACTCACCATAGAGTAGATCTTTCGGAATACGACCATTTTCCACTCTATTATGGTACAACCGAGTGACCATTGATTTTCATGGAATGGTAAATTATTTGTATAATGTAATTGATGTTCAAGAAAATCTTTAGAAGCTACGGAGACACTTCCACGAGCAAACTTTGTTCAGTTGCGATAATCAACCACACATTTTTCAAAATAACTGTTAGCAGGGGAACGCCAGCAACATTTATAGTAGATTTTGGAAGATATGTTAATCCTATGAAGTTTTTCTCGTCAGACTCGGTACTGCATATCGCTTTGCGAGTTACGATTTAAAACGTTATCCTCATACTGAACTGTTTAGTCGCACGAAGTGATGTCGACACTGGATTTACTACATGGCTGTGCTGTAGAGCAATGCTGGTCACCATTTGAGGCTAACAAGCGTTATATCGTAGCCCATGTCTCTAGTTAGCATGCCGTTTGCCGCCAGATATCTTTTTACTAAAAGCATGCTCACGCGAATCATTTTGCTATCTCAGGTGGTTATCGCAGTTCTCCTCTTCAGTACGCTTTGCTTTTTTCGCCATTAATCTTGAATCTTGTTCTTTAGCTTTTTCAAATTCGACAGGTAGTTAGCCGTTGTTTTTAATCTGTACTCTTTCTTCTCGTAATTTCAAAAATGCAATGTGTTTTACAGCCGTAACTTGGGTGGAAAACTTGGTGAAGCGGTTTCGCAAGCGTTCGGGTGTGAAACAATTGGAGACTTGGCAAAAATTGAGCTGTCACGAATCACGGAACTGTTTGGAGACAAAACGGCGTGAGTATTTTTGTTCGATTCATGTGTTACACTCTTGTCTTTTCCGGGTTATGACGACGCTTTCAGACGCCCGGTGTCGTTGGTTTTTCCTACCATTTCTGCGTTTCGTACCGGTAGCTTGTGTCAAAGTAGCTGTGCTTTTTATATTAACTTTGTGGGCATTTCTCTTAATTACGGAGTAGTAATCACGTGTTTATTCTGCAGAATTTGAATTTTTGGCAACATGAGTCGTACAACGAATGCTGTTCTAGTATTTGGAAGTGGGTAGTGTTGGCTTTCTTTATGTTTCATAAAGACGAGTCATTGTTGGCTACTTTTTGCCAAAGGTTGTCATAGCTGGGGGTGACAGTGGGGATAAGCTCCCACTGTTTATAAAATGCTCCCATATGGCGCGCGTCTCAAATAGCTTCTGACAACCAAGTCCAATTTCTGGCCTGCACGAGTGGCTCCCCGAGCCCGGCGGAACTGCTTCGACCAACAGGAGAAGGGGCGAAGGCGAGTGACTGGCGCCTGAAAACCAGTTTGCTTCAGGCAGATGGAGCTCGTTAGCCTGGGGGCATTTCATCTAAGGCAGTGGTTCTTAACCTGGGTTCGATTGAACCCTAGGAGTTCGGTGAGTCCTTTTCCGGGGTTCGACGGTTTCGCATTGGGTTTAGGTGGGCTAAGTCTAACATCCTTAGGTAGTGTTCGTTTTCCTTTTTTCCATTCCGATCTCACTATTTCGGCCATAGCGCTGGTCAAGAACGTAATCTTCAGAGGTTTCGGTCCATCCAGAAAACACGTTATTACTTTACGCGCATGGGTCGTTGCGTACCCTCTTATTGCTAAGAAAGCCCTCGAGATTTTCATGCCGTTTGTTACAACATATCTTTGCGAGAAGTGCTTTTCGATGATGGTAAACATAAAAACGAAGAAAAAGAACAAACTTTGTTGCGAAAATGATATGAGAGTGGCACTTGCCAAGACGAAGCCGCGCATTCCTGAAATTGTCGCTGTGAGGCAAGAACAACGGTCACATTGATTTGCGGTAAATATTCATTTCGTGTTTGTTTACGTGCGAAATTCATGTTGTGTTGGTTTTTTCTTCTTTAAACACAGTGATTTTGTGTGCAAATGATGCATGAGACAGTTTGTGCACTTATACAGTATATAGTTATATACAAAGTTATACATACATAGTTATATACATATGTTTTGAATTGGAACAAAAAACACATTTTATTTTTCCAACTACGAAGAGTTCGATGAATGCATGTATGGAACTTGTAGGGTTCGGTACCACCAAAAAGGTTAAGAACCACTGATCTAAGGGAAGGATAACCCTTATTTTTAACCTCCGATGCCTTGCGGGATACCCGATCGCGGGAAAGGCTTAGGGAGTAAATCCTGAGAAAAAATCTGGAGCAGCGTCTCGTACATGGTTAGTTGGTGCACACCACCTCTTTCTTGCAACTCCTTGCTGCCTTGCAGGTCGCACTTGGTTGTGCAAAGGGTAGAGAAGCTGACTCGAATAAACGCCGAGTGGGACGCCGCATTGTACCCAAATTCCCAAGAATCTTCATTGAAACCGACTCATCCTCCACGAGGAGATAGTCGCACACAGACACTTTTTGCCGCGGGACACAAAATATATAGAATTAGCTACTCGTAGTTTAATTCTTCCAAAACGTTTCACTCAGACCTCCATACGATGTTAGCACATCGCTCAGTATTGACCTTTTCCTTACGTAATCCTGGCTCCACGAACATTTCATTCAACCGATTCATTTCGTTTAACCCAAGGAGGCTCTGCGAAGTATATAACCTTTTGTTGTTGTCAAACTACTTCCTGGGTTTGCAGTTTTCCTTTTAATGTTGTATGACGCTGGTTAAAAGAGAGACTATCAGGTAAAAACAATCCTGAGGCGCAAAGCTGACAAAATTATTATCATCAACCATTTCCTGTTCATTTTTCTTCCTCATCTGTCTAGGCCTGGGCAACCTGACAGTATCTGAGCCTACGTGCAGTCTCTGACTGTACGGCACTTTGCCTGGATCAGGCTTGTGCTTTCACACAAAAACAATCCGTGATCATATTTATCCCTCCTTATAATGTACAATAAGTACGTAATTTATTGTGTTTCTTGAACGTTATTCTTAAGTTGAAATTTCGAACATTTTCGAATGCCGCTCTATCCTTCTTATTCATTCGATGATTTTGTACGCGATCGTCCTTATTCTCCGTGACTAGTTAGGACAAAATAAACTTCATTTCCAACTGCTTACTCTACCATCTATCCATGCGTCTTGATCAGTAATACCTCCTGTAGTCTCCATATTTTCTATGTATAATATCTCACGAACAAAATGCTCATTTGCATGCATTTCCATCACACCCACCCCCCACGACCGGCTTCGTGCTGTTTGCACTCATCAAGTAGGGACAGAAGGATCAGGATCCGCATGCGCTTGAAACAGAGGAAGAATGGTAAACAAGTTGCGCTTGTATGTCACTGTTGGATAAGGTTGGCATGACCCACTTGTTCAATCACATGTAGTATTTCACATTTCGAAACGGCTTTGCTTTATGCTCTAATGCCATCAATGAAATAGACATCCATTTCATTCTCGTTTACCGCTTGATTCTTTTTCGTCACACTCAGTCAATGGCTCCATGGTTTATGCCAAGGATACGATCCGGATTCGGTTACGTCACGTAACATTGCAAAATCGATTGGTTGCAGCAAAAACTTTCCAGGCCAATCTATGCTCACATGTGTTGGAGCAACGGAGAAATGGCTGCAGTCGCTTGTTAACGAGCTGCTGGAGCGTTTGACAGATGATCGTCAAACGAATAACCGTCATCCAACGCGACTGAGCTTGCACTTACGTCTGAACTGTCCCTCTAACTCGGAAACCACGTCTATTGGGTCCAGTTTTTCACGCGTGCTACCGTCCGCACCGCTCCTCTTGATCGGTCGGCCTGCTTCGGAGTCAGGAAACGAGGAAGGCGAGGTGGATAAAACATACAACGAAAAGGATTTGATGCAGAAGATTGTTCGTTCTGCTATTGACGTCATACGTGAACTACTGAGCAATGGTGAACATTCGGAACATTGGTGAGTGTTGGACTTTTTTTAAGGATCAACTTTTCTTATTAATGATTTATTTTGTCTCTTTATTTCTTATGTTCACATTTGTTCTTTTTCTATTGTTTACTATGATTTTCTAATATTATACTTAGCAATTGTGCAGTACGTGTGCACTCCATATGCGTTCATACGCCAAGTTCATTGCCAATACTAATCAGCTGCAATCATGAGCAGGTGGTAGTCTTTATTGATTTTTTCAATTTCCTTTTCACGCTTTTTTAACCAGACCACATATGTAGATTACACAAAGCCTAGGTTGCACTTTTTGTAACTCTACATTTTGCTTCACATGTACACCTAGCACAACCAATTCCCTGATCGTGTGAATAAATTTCGATCACGGCCTACTCACTTTAAGAAGTAGTATCTGCGTAAAACATGAGCGACCATATTTGTCCACGAACTTTGGTCGTATAACTCAATAAGGTATCCCATCACACTATATTGCATATTGCTTTGGTAGTTTGAATTTAATGGCTAATGAATCACAGCTGACATCTCACTGCAATCAATACTCATTAGTGGTTTCCCTACTTGTTTTCATCCCTGATATCGCGGCAAAGTTACGCGCTTTTTAACCCCGGAAATTCAGAGTGCACGGACCGCTGCTAATAACGAACCATCTTCACCGTATGTCAGAATATTGCCGTTGAGACAAATTCTTAACGGTCTTGCTGTGGCCCTTTATTGGATTTAATTATCTTTGTTCTTGAGTTTTGTTTCTGGTAGTGCTAACTTGACTGTTACCCCTTTGAAGTCTCGTAATCTTGTAGCGCAGTGTTTCCAATTTCTGTGGTCAGCCGAAAGCTGTAGTGGCGTGTACTTGTTCGATCCTGTTCATTCACTCATTATATTTCATTATTTGTTTCTCATTCAATTCCGCAACTAACATACTTCAACGCTTCACTTAGATCCACTTCCATTGTGCGTTGTTAAATTTCTTCGTAATCCAGATTCCCTTTTCTTTCAAAGGACAACCGGAATAACCTGCTTAGCTCTGTCTGCTGGAAAATTCTCCCCGGATATCACGAATACGTCGGATATCAGAACTTTGTTTACCAAGCAGCAGGTTACTACAAAACGTAACGCGATCGACACTGTGGAATCTACTAGTTGCACGAACTCTACGCCACAGGATGAGAACAGCGCAACTTTCGACAACACGTCCTTTTTCAAACGCTTTCGCGTCCGCCAGTGCACAGAACCCTCTCAAATGGATAAAGCGGTTGAAAGCACGCTCTCGTGTAAAGTTACCGAGACACCGCCAAAGGTACTCCAGGCCGTATCCTCAACGAACACTGTTAAACCATCGTTTACGTCATCCGAGGACGATAACGATTCCCGCAACTCCTCGAAATCCGATTCGAATTTATTTTTCACCAGCTGCTCTACTGGCGATTGGACAATATGTGATCAGTGCGGATCACGTATTTCCGTTTGGAATTTCCCAGAACACGCAGATTTCCATCTTGCGCAACAAATCCAACACCAGTGGGCCAGCGAATCCTCATCCACTGCTCGTTTGTCCTCTCCAAGTAAACCGAAGCCCACCCCGCCTGTCAGGTCACGTGAAAGAAAGCCAAAATCAAATGTTGTGGCTACCAATTGTCATACGCTAGATCGTTTCTTTATTAAGTCTTCCAGATAAATAAACCAGGAAGTGTTTGATCAACTATCGTCTCTGTGATAACCACCCATACTTCATCGATTGAATCTTTTATTAATGTGAATTTCAATGTTTCTTATCGCATTGCCGCCAGTCTGTGCATTTTGTAATCCATCGAGCCAGAGCTCAGATATATATACTATATTTGATTCGTGACTTTCTTTTTCTCCTTGTGCATTGATTGTACGATTGTCGCTGCTCTGGGTTCTTTGGGAATTTGTTTGGACGCTACAATTCATCATCATTCAAGAGATTGATAAAGGATTGATGTTTCTAATAGTTTTTCATTATCATTTGAGATCTGGATGAAGCGGCTACATTAACATTATCGCATATCGAAAATTGCTTCCTACATCAATTTGACCTTCTCAGAAACCGTTACACACATTTCTTCGTTCACGTTTCAAGGATAAATCACTGACAGTCATTTGCCATGCGCTACTTTAAATTTCGCCTAACCCGTGTTTCATAAGGTCTCGTGACGTTTTTATCGGACGGCAATCATCATCATTGACCCAGACAAGGTGCTTAGTAAATGGCTCAGTAAAACGTGCAAACAAATTATTGAAATGACCATATTCAATAGATCAGGTTCAATGAGCTTAGAAACAGTGGTATTAATATATATATATATATCATATATATATATATTTATATGATGTGTATGAAATCACAAGCCTGATCCAGGCAAAGTGCCACACAGTCAGACTGCACGTTGGCGATATTACTGTCAGGTTGCCCAAGCTTAGACAAATATGAGAAATCGAGAATAAAGATGGTAGTGATACTCCAGCGTGTTTAAGCATGCAGCTCATTACGAGTGGCCAATCAATTTAGCACGGTGTTAGCCGCACAGCACACAAGTACTGCACGATTGCACATCCGTGCAATATATATATATGATGCGACCTATTACAGCTAACGATTGCACTCCCTGAAATATCAAATCATATTTCGCACCCTGGAAAGATGTGGTCAGTTACGCGAAAGCATCGATTTTTTTCCACTAGCGAGCTTACGTGTCTCACGATCAGGTCGGATCCGTTTATACTCTTTCTTAAAGTAAGTTTTCCTCATCGTACTGAGTGAAAACAACACGATCATGGTTATAGGGGGTGATGGAAATATATGAAAATATAAACATTTTGTTGCCCTTAACCCGTATTTCTGGCATAAACACAGTCTCTATCCATTCATTTTCCCTGTATTCTGTTTCATCGGTTTATGAAATCGCTTCTACGAACTTAATAACATTTTAAAAGTTAGGGTTCGTTCAACAAACCATGATATTCATATACTGAATGATGCTAATATCCATCACACAACACGGTCATAAATAAGCGTCTTGAGCGCTTTACACGAAATCACTGACTGTATTTAAATCTCAGTTCGTTGCATCAACCCTATTTAACTGCGGCTTCAAACTCAAATATTTTTTACTACTTAATCACTGTTTCATGGTTCACTGAACGCTGTCTTCACCGAATGAAGGCGAGCAGAATATGTGAGCAACAAAACACCAGGTAAAAGTTTGCCTTATCGTTTGTTCGTCGCCATTCGAGAATCACATACACTGTTGCTACTAATGCGATCGTTTTTTTGTTTACACTTAATATACCCATGTACCAATCTAGCTGTCAATAATCGGACTCATTTCGACTACCATCGGCTAATTTGGTTTACTGTTTGGTGTGCGAACGTGTTATCTGGCACCTCGATAGCCATGAGATTTTATCTCTCAAGCACAACATGGATTCAGAAGAACAATTTTCACACCTATGTCTTGGACATAGAAACATTAGATAAGGGAAGTTGCTTGCATGTCTGTTACTTAAATGCATGTAATGCATTCAAAATAAACTGCCCTTAAATTTCCACAAGTGCGTTGTGTTACAGGAAAACTATCCATAAGCGTGCATGATGTATATTCAGGATACTCAGACAAATTTTCGGCCCTTTCTAGCGATCTTCATTAATATAGATATTCAACACATACATCCAGTCGTGGACTATACAGCGCAAGCTTAGGCACCATGGCTAGAAAAGAACATCGCGCTACTAGAGTGGATTTGTCATAAAGCAACCAAAAGTGTTGTATAAACTACCCTTTGAACAGCAATGCTTAGACTCAAATTGCGCACCATTGAGTTCAGGCATATTCAAGGTAATTTTTGTTTTAGTTCAAATTTTATCAAGAATTAGTATATGACTTTGAAGAATAGCACGAACGGTAACCTAATAAAAAACCTATAGAGTAACAAATACGGTTTCCCGCTCACTTTTGCGCCTATTTAAAATTTGTTCAAGTCTCCTGATACGCAGTCATAAACGTACCATTCAAATACTACTTTCCTGCTTAAACTCTCACCGGAAATTTCGCGCGGTCCGTGTATGTCTTCTCGTAGACTACCATCAGAAATTGTCTCATCTCTGAGTGAATCAAGAAAGCTTTTGTATCGAAGAACCCTAAAATCCTTTAGTGATTCCGTTATACAAAAGCTGTTTAACGAAACACACTTTCCACCAACATTTTGTCAACCTATTTCGTACGTGAAAGCATGTTGTCTTGGTCATCGAACCACCTGGATCTCATTTTGAAAGTGCGATTGATTAAAATGTATTAATTAAAACGTATATCCCATGGTATTGTAGAACTATTTGCTGTTTAACCATAAATTTTGAATCTAAGGATTCGCCTTTTATTTTCATGTTCTTAAAGTTTCCTTGTTTCTTTCTGTTTGTCTGTATTTCGAACACAAAAATTTGCCATCACTACAATGCTTTTTTATTGATAACTACCCCGGAAGAAAGCGCTCCTTGTTTACCTTGTGTGTAGTTTTAATATATTCGTCTTAAGAAACCTTCACTACTATGTGCTCATCTTCTTTGTTTCAATCGGCCTGAATCACCTGACTGTCCATCCGTTCTGTTCACATGCTCACCAAATACGACGTGCAACAGTTCGTTCGTGCGCGTCAGTTTGTTTGCTTGTTCGTTACATCAACCATGGCCAGTGTTCCTCACCATTTGGTGTTTGATTCATCCGTGCACTGGTGCTTTTGTAAACAAACACGTTGTGTAAATGACCCGATTATTTGTGCGCCATTTTCGTGACGACGTGCATCATCTCGTTACTACCGCCTCATTTCACCGTTGCTTGTTCACTCATTTACATGTTTCGAATGTTTGCGCTCGCGACTTTGTGTGCTCGTGGTGTTCAAATAGCTCGCAACTGTAGCGCATCGAGTGAGACAGGTTTACTCACATTTGTGCAAACTACCTAGGAAGCGTTTTAAATTTATATCGGTTGATAAACTGTCGGGTTGACGTAGACGAGTTTGCAGTGGCTATACAACAAGTTTAAGCACGAGCTATTCACCATTCTTTGGCTTGCGGTAAATGATTAATTTGAGTTGTTTGACCTTGAAATGGCCGGGGATAGGGCGACGTGAAGCACATTCACTCTTCCGTTCACTTGTTTTGTTGCTCCTTCTGTCGGTTGCGAACTTTTTTCTATCAACATTGTTCTCGTACGACAATGTGAGCACTTATTTCTTAGCACAATGTAAACACATTTTCTTCTGGTATTGGTATAAGGTATAATACCTTTATGATCCATCACGGAACAGACTTTTTGTCCTCACAAGTTGCCACATTTGCTTGAACGTTTGGTTGATTTTGCTCAAACGGTTGCGTTATGTATCTTCGACCAACCTCGTCAGATTCCACACCATTCACGAGGTGACGATATTTGTCCTATTTTCCTGTCTCCACCCAGGTTCTTCCTCGAACTTTTCGCTTGCAAGTCTTAAACAAATTGAATTCTCTTGGGTTCGGGTCGTCTGTCTTCGGAGATTTAGCATTTTTCTGCACTATATTCCACTAGAGGTTGGTAATTTCCAGGTCACTGGAGGGCTCTTTATTGGCACTATTCACCTTCTCTTTAATACCACATATTTATTATTAGTTATTTGCATGCTTGTTTCCAGTCTATTACGAGTCATTTTCAAAGCGCCGAGTAGTATTGCCATAGTGATAAAGATATTTGCTCATTCATCTCTAAGTTTTCATTAGAACATCCTGAGGAAATTGTACTCAAACGGCTCTCCTTCTTGTCCAGGAATGAAATGTTCCTTATACGCCGTTGAAGACAAAACGGTTCAGCACTTGCTTGGGATCGCTTTCACTGAACGCTATACAATCCTTTCGATTGGATCGTCGTTGCTTAAAATAAAATGACGCGTTCCCTCCGATTGATGCATTGCGAATATACAAAAATAAACAGATCTGAGTATTAAGAAGTTTTCGTCCTATTTTCATTAATGTTTCACTGACTCCGACATAGAATTATCAGTCTGTTGTGTTAAAGTTTGCCATGGGCATGAAGCACACTTGTGATAAGGACCCATCAAGAGCTCTCGGATAATATGCGGAATACCACCCTATGGTGCAACATCAGAGCTGTAAGCGTCAAAAGATCGTAATCCGACAGAAAATTGGGCTCCGGAAGAAGTACATGAGAATTGTGCTGATGACAACATGCCTCAAGACAGGAACAGATGCAGAAATCGGTAAATATTGAAAGTCGTCAAGGTCGGACAAACGAGCCCCACATGACAGGGGCTCGAATTCACCGGAAGAAACTACTTCGAAGTGACCGCTAGCGCAGACACATTTGAGGTATTCGCTGTAATTAGTTGATTTGCGTATGAGTTTACTGTCTTTGTGAATCTTCATCGTTTGCTTAATAAACGTGTGACCAATTGACGTTCTCTTGCCATGTGGGATTTGAGGTGGTTAGCTGTTCGCTGATTGTCCTCGAGATGAGAATCGCGACACAATATACGGCTGAACAGGAAACGGGGAGTGACATTATTTACGTTCGGATGGCGTGCCGTTGTGGATGGTGTTACGACCGGAAATGCCGTCTGATCTCGTTTATCCTGACATAATCCTCCTACCATATTATCCCCTGAAAATGTCGATATTATTCCCCTTATTTAGCCTTACTCTGGATTGATTTAATTTTTGCTAGTTTTCAGGTGTTAACGTGTATCCAAACCGATGTAGCTATATATTGACGTTTCATCACCAAATTAGATGAGATAGTGATATCCGAGTTGAACATAACCGTAAATGTATCTAATCCTATTAGACATGAACCAGAAGTGGATTAAAACTTCTTCAGGACCTACTTCGAACCACTTTTTTATGTGCAACGAATGTTCGAACTCGCGAGGTTCCCCTAACATACTACCGCATAACTGTCAAAACGTTTATTAAATATAGTCAAACATAAAACGGAAACATTATATCATCATTTGGAGTTAAGCTCCTATCCTTCCGCTGAAAATTGGAAATGAACAGTGGTTCTCAATGGGAAATCTTCAACTTCGACTAAATTTTTGGACGACTTCATTTGAATCGATTAGCATTTCGTTATGATCCGTATTCTATCCATCTATTTAGTACAAGATGTGGAAACTTCATTTTCATTACCTATGCGACTACGTAATCCGTTGTTACTCAACTTTTGCTCGTAGTGTTCAGTACAGACCCATCTTTCGCATCCACATGCTGGGTTGGTCAAATTAATGACTAATCTGTTACGAACTACACACAATGATGATTATCCTCTCGTCTCCCATTCGGTCCTTTCGATTGCCCATCTAAATGTTTTCATAGCTGGTTTTTGTTTGAAATATATAAATGAGCAGTATATGACGTGTGAAAAGCAGGACAGAAACATACGACCGGTTTCGTGATTGTTGCCACTTATCGGGTATGAGTGGCCGTGACCTGACATTCGAACGTCGTTCTGACTTTGTGCTAAGCCCACTTTTTGATAAGCCAAGAAAAATCCTCATTTTCAACTTGAAATTTAGCGCCATGTTGGGATTAAGCTAAGCCCCGAAATCGGTTAAATGCGGCAACGGTGACTGTTTAGATTTTTTGGCAATAATCCAACGAAAACGCTATGGTTTCTTTTTGGTTGAAGTCGGAATCTATAAAGAAATGGCCTTCTAGCTTTTATTCGAAATGGACCGGTTTTCAATCACCGCCCCACAATCTCCCACGTAATAATGTATTGAATTGTTCACACCTCGCACATCGCCACAAATTGTATAACGTTGCAGTTGAACTAATTTCTAGGCTTTCAACACGCAGGATCCCAGCTACGGGCGCTGATTTTTATGCTTCAATAAGTTAACGGTCACGTACACATTTTTATTCACTGCCCGTGCTATCAAATTTTATCGTCCTGATATACCTTAATTAATCTCACAATTCTGTTCAATATCTTTCCCAATATTCGTTAGAAAATTTCCTTGTCTACCTGCTATTTGTTTTAGCCAAATCGGAATGTGATTTTATGTACCATACATCAATTACGGCAAGTTCTCCAAATTCAAATTTCCATGTTGACAAGCATCGAGTATGACCAGCACTCAATTTTACCTCTTGTGGACGAGTTTGTGCTATCACGCCCATTGTTCAATTTCGTCAACTGTGAGTGGTTCTCTATTTTGTCAGTGTTGAATTTTTCACATCAAATTTCAATCACGTATGTCATTGTATCGCTTTTATATGCTTGAATGCCACTTGCGTGACACCTTATTTCTTATTGTTATTATTATCATTATTAATGACACGGTGAACCACCATTGTTGTTACTACCCAGCTATTGAAGCGATTCACCATCTCTCTCTCTCACGCACGCACACTTGAGTTGGTGATGACGTATGACCTCATGCTGTTCACCATTGTGAGTTGGCAACAATCTTCTCGGCAGGTTACTTTTGAGGCTACTTTCGGCAACATCGAAGAGTCGATTTTTATCTAGGCGAGCTTCGCTTTGCTCGGTGGTGTGTAGCTTTGCCGCATATATACTCCATCGATTAACCTGAGTCCATATTTAATCTACAAGTCGATTGATTGGATTCGATATTATTCCAAGTAACGAAGAAAGGGATTGTCAGCTTCTAGGGTGCTCATATTTCCCGCACGTTAATCCACTTTCGAGTTCGCACTGTTTTGTAATCATCATGTGGTGACAACAGTGAAGAAACCTGATACATACATCACATATGTAAAGCTCGAAATCGAAATATGAGATCTTTTCTTATTGATTCACGAATGGGAATGCGTTTGTTGAGCGCTTCAATATACTACTAATGGTTTTTTCTTCGAATGTATTCTGCAACAAATCTGTACATGTAATCTCTTTGCAGTCCGAGCGAACTTCAATCTGATTGTCTCTTGTCCCACCCGAGCGTTTTCGCATCATAACAAATCCAACCTCTTTTTTCGTTTTCGCTACTGTTGTACTTCACTGCTGATTTCATCAGGCGTAACGTCGAGTTGTACGATGTTGCTCTTTTGATAGGTCGCTAAACTTTGCCCGCGTGAATGCTCATGTGCTGGTAGCGTTGTCGCGTCCGATTGCCCAGACGGAATTCCTTCGATTCGGGACGGGTGCGGTTGCTGTTGGTTATGTGCGCGTCAAGCAGGCGAAAGCTGTTCGCCACGTTATCCGTGTGATTCTAGCAAGGGCTTGCACTGCACTTATCAATCTAAACACTTTATCAATTCATCGAATCCACTTTCAATCAGCCAATGGAATTCGTTTTCGAAGGTGCAGTTGGATCCCGGTGTCACTGGCGTTTGTTGGAGTGAGCGCAGTTTTTCGCCTGCTTTTCAATTCAATAATTTCTCATATATATTAATACTTACTTGATTCGACCTTGTTTATTCCAGAGCTTCGTGGTCGCCGTTGTTACATAAACGGTACTTGGCTCCCTCACAGCGCTGTTCACCAGATTGGTTGTCGCTTTCGATGCGTTTGCGTCGATGGAAGCTTATTCTGTTCAGATGTGTGCTCAAACGAAGACACATTTCGTCCCAACGAAGCAATATGCCGCACGAATAATTCTGAAATCTCGGAACTACATCGTTTGCCACCGTCGCCAGGTGATTGTTGTCCGCGCTGGGTTTGCGTCCGTATTGACTCAAGGAAACGAACCACTGAAGTGGAACATCCCATATCCCTTACCGCTCCGATGCTTAGGGACAACTCGACAAAATATAGTGAGCGTATTTTTGTTGGAGTATTTTCCAAATGACATTTCCCAGTCTGATGTCGTAAACCGATCTTTTAATACGTTGTGTTTTGTCGACGATTCTATTTTCAGTCACCATTGTCCAGAACCAGCCCCACGTTTTCGAATTGAGTAATTTAAGAAGTATGAGTCTAGCATGAGTCTAGACTGGTTATTTGGTATCACTCATTACTAGATGAATGATAGATCAGAACTTATTCAGAGGACGGGCTATATGTTTTCGCCTTTCTCTCGCGTTATGCTAAGCGTGGCATCCGATAAATGTTGTTAGCGTGATACAAACTACATTTACACCAGATTTTTTTCACGCGTCTTAGGCCAAGCATCTCTTCAAGTACCGCTTTTCCGAAATGAAAAGATGATTTGAAATCTGAACTCACAACTTTCAACTCCACGGATTGTTTGTTATACTGCCGACATCGCAAATTTGTGGCTATCAATTAATGTGCTTCACCCAGTTTCGCACTACTTGTTGGGTATCCATTCGTTCCGTCTATTTCACTCCTGATTCATACTTCATGCTCTTCCGGGCGTCCGATGCGTGGTCCTTTTGTGAGTAATTCGCTTGTAATTGTTATCCTCGAAATCCGATTACTCAGCAGCTATTGAATTACACGATCACTTCTTAATTGCGCGTCTCCAATCGATTTACTGCGGATTGTGTTGTTTATTCTGTTTTTCATCATAACTTAAAATTCGCAGTAGCATTTTAGCGAATCCTTAATGCCACCATATTGGAAGATGTTATTTTCTGTATAAGATGTTATCTATCTATCTATCTATCTATCTATCTATCTATCTATCTATCTATCTATCTATCTATCTATCTATCTATCTATCTATCTATCTATCTATCTATCTATCTAATCTATCTGATTGAAAAATTTACACTCATGCAATATTACGCAACAACAACAACGTATCATTAAGTTCACTTAAATTTTCCAAATTCACCCCGTCACTTTGGTTTTTGAAGATTGTTATTATTTTTTCATTTTCCGCGGTAATACCTTATGAATTAATGTCGAAGTAGCCTATCGCGTCTAATCTCAGTCATGTGAGACTCAATTGCACGAACTTTTAGAAATAATGCAGAGGCATTCACACTCTTATCCAAAGTTCTTTTATGAAGTATGTGAGTCTTATAGAGTTCTTCGTACGCAAGAGTAAAATGCACATCGATTGGACTCGAAATTAAGCTTTACTCAGCATATGACGCGCCACTAAAGCCGAAGATAAATATCGTTTTTATCTACCTGTACACATTCTTGTTCTGAGTCCCGAAATCAATTCTAACGGTGAGACATGTTTTTGGTTGCATCCTCCATTGACATTTTTTGCTGTAGTTGCGATCAACTGTAGCAATCATTGCACATGTGAAACACCAATAAAACTTGCCACCTTGTTGAACTGCAATGTGCACCGGATCCAGACATTTTTTCATACTACTAGAATCTCAAATACACATCGCGTTAATTCTTGAGACTATTTTGAAATATAACGCGTATAACTTTTCGAGCTTACTGACAATTGCAGTTCTCATTCTGATGGCATATTACCATCCTTTCCTGGATGCCTAGGTTGTTCCAGACAGGGCTGCATTACCAAATGTTGTCGATGAAATGTGTAAAATAACTTCTCAGAATTTGAAATGACATTCTGTCTGTTTAGAATAGTAACAGATGGAGGTGGTTTAAATTTACGGTGTCAAATAAGCGTTTATTTTTTCTTTACACCACACTGAGTTACAAATACCGGCGACTCGCATCCATCCACTCATTCATCTATTCAACTGGCTGCATTTTAGACACTCTTGGAACGTAGCCAACAAGCATGTGTTTTTACTTACGTGTTTCGCTTAATTTTCCTTGCTATATAAACGCGCTCCTGATCATCAAACAACAATGCAGAGCTTTCCTTCGCCACGCATTGATTTGGGCTGAAAATTAGCGTAATTAAGATTAAAATTTCTTGCTCGACGCATTACATCGAATTTCATCATCACCGTTGGACACAGTAACCTTAAACAAACACATCCATCCATCTATCTCAATTCCACTATTTCGGATAACCTCGCGATAAACACAGAAATAATCTGTCTTCGGGTTCCACTTTTATTTCCGTCTGAGGCAACTGCAAGTTGGCTGTGAAATCAGATGATGGTACAGAGAATTTGCGTATTAAGTGCTCCATTATGAAAGCTGAGAAACATAGACCACTGACGAACAACACGTATTATACCCTTAAATTACGAAGCATCCTTCACAAGTTGAACATTTCGTGGATTGACAAATTTAACAGCGTTTAGCAGCTGGTCTTCAGAACGTGTTCAAGCTACTGGGATAGCATCCCATGCTGGATGGACCATGTCTATAGAATAGAAAACGGATGCATTCCAAAAAAGCTGCTCTATGCAGAGTGGAGATTCAGATGTCGACCACTGAATTGACCACGCTTGAGGTAAAAAGCATTTGCAAAAGATATATGAAAACTCCCGATATTGCCTTTCAATAAATTGCTTTGAAACGGTCACGTTGAAGGCATAGTGTAAAATGTAGTATTCAAACTGGAAAATTGCAGGCGCCTCTATCTATCAGATCAAATCCGGACAAACTACGAATCGACGTGGCATTCCAGAACACGGAACACTTACTGTCAAATCAGACTGTTTGCTATTTGAAATGTTGTGGAAAATAAGATGATTTTACCTAAAATGTGCATCTATAGCGGGCAGCGATCGGAGAAGACAAGGACAGCACGATGAGTGTGGTAAACTGAATCGCTTGATGACATTCAAACTCTTTCCTTGATTCCTTTTGATTAGACAAGATCGATTATCCCAAGTTTCAGAAGGGCTTTCTTATTACCTTTTAAGGTGATCGAAATCACAGTAAAACCAGCCTTTGCCAAGCTCATAATTTTGTAACAGCTGAAACATTTACATTAACTTTATGTGTGCTAGCCCCTTTTATACTGGTAACTTTGGTATCGACCTTCGGACTTTAAACGTTTTCCATCTATTCACAAAAATGTACACCAGATCGATCGATTATTATTTATTAAAGTTAAACTTTGATCAATTCAAATTCCAAGAGCTCACAGTAACCCCAGCATGAGAGTTACTTTTGGTTTACTCTCCGCAAACAATTTCTCGAGCCAATTTTCATTCACTATCGATTTAACAGTGACTTGCGATGGTGGTGTGCCAACGTCTTCACCATGGAGCACTTGCAACAAACAATGTGGCCTGGGCGTCTCGTTTCGTTGGACAAGGGAGACGCCAGCGTGCAAGAATGTGACGCAACTGAGACTCTGTTTCTGGCGTCCATGCCAAACGGTTAACTTGACCAATGTGAGTTTTCTTTTTTTCTTCAATAGTCAACAGCTCGATAAGGGGAACTGTGCGATACTAATTGGGGCCTCTCGATCTTGCTACAATGTTTAAACCCGGGTTACCGAACTATTGTGCTGGCTCAAGCTGGTAGTCCTCAAGGGTAATGAAGGAGGCGGCTTAGTCTGCTGACTTAGAACGTTGCTATAGCATATAATGATCATCAGACTAAAGCGTTCGCATTTCACTAAACAATTTCGTAGCAAATAGAGTTGTAGCCGTAATATTTTCTTAATCAGTGACTGACTTTGCGTGGATTATCACATTGCTGAGCTGGTGATACAGATTGAACAACTTGCCATGTGTACACGGAATCTTTCTTGTCTCAAATTATGCTCCCGCATCAAAATAATGAAAATGGTGCGCAAGGTGATGTCAAAGATAATCCACTTTCACTACCTCGGTGATTTACGAAAGCCCCTGAAGTGTATCCGATTAATTGGCCTATCTCCTTTATGCAAGTATGTGGTAACTGATATCTGCTCTCTCAGACGACAACCTATAACTTTGAGCATTTCGAAAATGCAGTCATTATGAACATTGACCAAAGGCTTTGGCAAGTTAATCAAACGACTTTTTATGAGTGTAGTATTCTCAAGGACCGTGACCAAAACTCTGCCCATGGATCTTTGGTTTATTAAACCCTCATTGCCGGCCCTACGTACAACTTTACGCACACGCTAAATATATTGCACGCTGGTGAATCGTTATGGAAACGAGTAAAGGCAGTTGGTCAAGCGAAACAGTGAACTCAACTATTGCATTCCTATATAATCAGCAGGTTTTGTGTGCCTCTCGGATCCCTAGATACTATTATCATGTTTGAATCCGAATAGGTGATCTTATGATTTTGAACCCGGTGGATTCTTAAACGTTTTCTCAGTGGATAACCGAACTTGGTTGTAATTTCCTGCACGAGTGGCTCCCCGATCCCGGCGGAACTGCTTCTACCAACAGGAGAAGGGGCGAGTGACTGGCGCCTGAAAACCAGTTTGCTTCGGGCAGATGTAGCTCGTTAGCCCGGGAGGGCATTTCATGTAAGGGAAGGAAAACCCTGATTTTCAACCTCCGCTGCCTTGCGGGATACCCGATCGCGGGAAAGGCTTCGGGAGAAAACCCTGAGGAAAAATCTGCAGCGGCTAGTTGGTGCACACCACCTCTTTCTGGCAACTCCCTGCTGCCTTGCAGGTCGCACTTGGCTGTGCAAAGGCTAGAGAAGCTGACTCGAACAAACGCCGAGTGGTGCTGGGGACGCCGCTTTGTATTCAAATTCCCAAGAATCTTCATTGAAGCCGACTCATCCTCCAGGAGGAGATAGTCGCACAAAGTAAAAGTAAAGTAAGATCGAAACTTAACCAAATAGATGGCGGATCAATGAAAGGGACTAGATGAGAAGCCACATCTTGTAGTTGCAGTAAGTGACTCGGCCTAAAATTAACAACTCTTCTCCGTGTTGCAAGTGTTTGCGTTAACGGTATCTTAATCATCTGACCAGGTGCATCAGACAAGAGGTTTCCACGAGGAATCTGGTCTAAATTCAATCTTCGAAGCAGCAGTGAATTCGACAAATTTTTCAGCATGCTCTGTTTTGCTCCAATCATTTTACCTGATAATATGCCTGTGCAAATTCCATTTATAACTGGCTGGAAGCCCAAAATGTTGATAACTTGGGATTGTTATTTGTTGAACATCAATTTGGAATCAAAGGCACAAGAAAGTTATTCTTCTTTAGCTGTTTCGTTGAATTCATCCCTTAAAGTAACAAGAATCTGTCCGCATGAAAATTGTCAACCCAGAATCTCCGCTCTATATATTCAACCAATTGCACCATCACCTGTATTAGAGTGCAGTGCTATCTCGGCTCATCTTGGTCCTGCATACTGATGCGAATGACTTGTAAGTTCGTCTCAAAGGAGCCCGGGTCTGTTTTAGTACGCGGTTTTTGCATAGCTGTACTTGGCATGACTAACAATCTTTCTACTTTTCGATCCTTGGCTCTAGTATATTATTTTACAGGAGTTGATGGTAGATGCAATATCATCCTTCGTTAAGCATTACGCGTATCACCTGCATAGGTTCATTGACGAAAAAGATCATAACGTAATATTTACAACGAAGCGAAAAACGTTTTAACGCTCCAGACGCACACGTTTCTTCACATGTAAGATATTTCGTTTGTCTTGCTACGGGTATCCACTCATATTACATATTGTGAAGTGTGTAAGTATCTTTTTTACACTCATCAAATAAACCATACTCTAACACACAAGAAATCGATATGTAATTTGATCCACCGTTGATAGAACTGTGATTAAACAATCAACTCGTTGCTTTTGAATACACTAGCATATATTTCGTCATTTGGGCCAGCCTTCTTACACATCCTGATTGACCACCCCGTTTATTTCTTTGTTGATGCAGTTAAATAAAATACTATGGATCCTGGCCGTGCTGTCCCTACCGAATGAGTGCAAACAACACGAAACCGGTTGTGGGGTGTGTAGGTGACGGAAATGCAAGCAAATTACGGAACTTTGTTATTGCTTTTCATGACTAGGCCATCCAATGCGGGATACACCAAGTGAGAATATGTAACCACAGCTTCGAGCCAGTAAATGAACCTGACCCCTTGGTCAATATTTGCGATTATATATAGTTTATTTTCGGATTTATCACCATGAAACACGCAGGTATGTTTTAAGGGTACTAAGCAACCTCCGTCGACATTATCGCTAGTGTACCATTTATTTTATTGAACTTGACAAAATCTAATAATCATTTTCTTGCTCTCCAGACCGAACCATTCGTTCCCACTTTGAAGTTTATCCGTCCTGCTTATTTGCGGTTCACCGCGTTGACCAGCGATGCCAATGAACCGATTCCACTAGCTCACAGTACGCAAAGCGGGACCGCTGATCGCTTCGTTGTAATCTGTCAACTGGAACGTCCAATTCGTCCACGTTTCTGCAATTGGCCACCGTCGACGGATCAGTGTTGCCTCCCAAAACAGGTTCGCACGAAGCAGCTGCGCTTCCAGTGTACTTCGGGCCAGTCTGTGCAGCATTACTTCGAATGGATTCACACGTGCCATTGTCTACCTTGGTCGTGCACCACGGTAACGTAACGGCTAGATAATGAAAGTGAAGGCATTTCACTCATCAATGCAACCAACTGTGCAATCTTCTTATGATTGAGTTGACTGGCAACTCTTATAGACTCTCTCCGCCAATGCGTAATGCATTATATTGATTTTACGTCGAACTTCCGATATTATGTGCATGCATTTGTTTTCTAATTCTACTAGCTCTTTGCCACGCAATATACACCTCCCGGTGGTCTGTTTTTATCTCAAACCCGAGTTTTCCTCGATATTTTTTACATTTTCCGAGTTTACTTTCAACTGCAACCCATGTTGCACGATTCTATACCTCAAGAGTCTTGACTTGCATTGGCATATCTGTTCATTCTACGATCGATGGAATTTGCTTTACTCATTTATTTCTGCATCATTTCCACTCCTTGCTGTTTATATTCGTTAGATGACTAGAACTGTATCGGATTTTGTGAGTTGTGAAATCAAAATTATGTGATGAGTGCAGAACGAAAACGGCCTATTATCGAGAGTTTAACGTGATTCTGACGTTGGAAGACACGATTGAATGTTAATGTTCGCCTCACGAAACTTGGTTTCTTATGGTCTGTGTACGTCGTCCTGTGTGAGTTAGCGAAACTGCTTTCACTTTCATTGACCATAATAGTGTAGATTTATTGATGCCTCTTGCAGGTTTCCAGCCTCCTGTTACAATTTTATTTAGAACCAGCCAAATAAATATTTTTACCCGGGCTACATTAACAGTGTAAGCCTATTCATTACTATGCGCCAAGCCGTAGTCTGTCTACTCAGCTCCGGCATCTCACATACACCAGGCGGCGCAAGCAGTACAGGGATAGGACGATCAGTGTCCAGAGATTAACCAATCTCTCCTCAAACATGTCAGAATGAAGTAAATTGATAATAATGTCCCTAACTTACAACTCAATCAACACAAGACTATATGGTAAGGAAGTAATTTACAAGGTTCACTGAACTTACTTATTTCCGCTTCGAAAGCAAACGCATTCTTTTCTAATTAATTTATACAAGTAGACTGACCGGTGTATTTAAACAAGCCAATTTAATCAAGACTTGAAAATTGCATATCCTGCTGCGTGGTAGTCTGCCCCAGGCCTACCTTGGTTACTATGCCTTAGTTCCAACACCATCAACCTGACACGATAGATGTTTATCTTTTCGTCAGCACTCCAACCGTGTTGCATCTCTCAAACGTCAGAAATGACGGGTTACCACACGGCAATGATTAATTGGATAGCCGTTTTGTGTGTTGAGCGTGCGTTGCACACTTCCCAATAACTGATCCCACTTTTTTACACTCTTCAAAAAACCCATAACGGAAAACGTTCCATGTGTGACTCATATTCCACTCAGTTGGGATAACAAAATTTTATTTGCTTAAAGAAGGGTAACAGAGAGACAAGGCTCCGTTCAATCTACCTAAAATTTTGCAACGAGGTTAACTGTTATCGTAATGGATAAACATACAAGTAAGCAGCGTGATGGTTTATTTTAAGCGCGGCGTTTTGAGTTTAAGCAAAAATGTTTCCAGGAAAAATATCAGAGTTCTAACGGAATACGTCAGATATCGATCGTAAACTTGAAAGTGATCAAATCGTATGAGATTTTATATTTGACACAAATTTCACTTACTTACTCTATTGAATAAAATCCGTATAAAAGAACAAAAATAGACTTATTTCATTCTTTCCAAAATTTTATCCTTGATTAAAAGAAATATTCACTGTTTTACATTTGATCTATTTTATTTTACATGGGTTTTCTTCAATAGCATTTATTTCCACCGACACCAAATCGCCTTCCCACATTGTGGCAAAAGTTGTTCTCAAGCTTGCTAAAAGCTGCTCATCAATAAATGAGCTGATCATGTGACCAAATCCGACGTTGCCGTAGCAACCATTCAAGGTTTAGCAACGTTTAACCTAAACCAGACAACTTCGTAAGCTTCCAAATGCCTACCAGGATGCAATATGGTACACTTAATTGGGTAGGGAAAAGTTGGTCATTGCATAAAAGCTAACAATTGAAAATACTCACATTATGAATACTCAAATGTGCACGCATTTTTGTATCACCTTGAGCTCAAAATGTATTGATCACAATTGACAGCATACAACGTGAGAATGGTTGATCGACACGCAAGCTGCGTGCTCCTCTCTTGTATAGGATTAGCGAAACAGCTCATCAGAAAGCAGTTGCCAGCAACCAAAATCAGATTGAGTCCATCAAGCATATGGTGTTTGTGTGGAGTGTTCGACAACCTCAACAATACATGAACTGTTTCAACTTGAGAAGTAAACTGAGCATTACGTTCAGTGAGCCTTTTAACAGTGGGAAAGTCGTAAACTAAGACTGAAGCCACTGCTATATAGGGTTCCTAAAACGAACCACGATGATTAAACACAAAATCACATAGTGATTCTTGCTCAAACACTCAAAGCGTTGAGGATGAACAGTAGGACGTTGTTCACCACTCAAGCACATAAACTGTACAACCGGTATCTGGCTGTTTGCCGTCATCAGACGGATACAGTAAGATTAGGCCAGTGAGCCTCGAACATTGCGGTTCATTATAAGAACCCTATTAAACAGCGGCATTAAAGTCGAACTTTGTTTACCAATTCTCCATTATTACAAGGTTTATTGAACGTAATCAGGCTGTCTCTACCCGATGTCCACAAACAGCCAGAAACCGTTTGTGTAGTGTAGGCTAGGGGGATTCGAGCTATACCTTAATAAACTGAGAATTCATTTACATTTAATTCTTTAAAAAAATTTCAGGTAATATTCCACACACTCCTTTTGTTTATTTCGACTGGGGCCTCAACAATATCTATTGAATTCAACTGCCTTAATAAATTCGCTACTGAAATGGCTTTTACTTTGTGGTACATGATAATTGCTCAATCACATTCAGGAGTTAAAGATATATCACTATAAATTAATTTTTCGGCATTTGGTTGTTATACTGACCTGTTAATGAATAATAATAATAATGCCACATTTTAGGTAAGCTCAACAAAACAAGTTTTAAAATGTTTACAGTTATCCTGATGAGTGCCTGTACCGTGAAAACGGCTTCGCATTAGACTAAGTAAATCAATTATTCGTAGCGAGATGATTACAATCAACAAAGTAATTTTTCCACCAACCAAATTCTACTTCTTTTGTACCAAAAGTTCAGACGGTTAATGAACACACAAGTGACAGCATTACATGGGGTACGAGATGCTTTTATAGTTTTTTGTGTTGTATTAAGCGTTGTCAATTTTTCGACGTATTCTGGGTTCATGCAGTGATCATTTCTCTTGTATCTTTGCATAAGGGGCGCGAGAGCATATTAAACTATTTTAGGGGTGCGTGGCATTAGAAAGGTCTGGAACCACTCTATTAAAGGAACGAGCTGTGTTCGGTGAACTGATATCCTTCTATAAAGTGATATTCTGGACGGCCTTATATGCTTTTCGATAGCTGATAATTCGCATCTTACTAGGTCATTGTGTAGTGAGTGGGGAATAATCAACCGGAACCATATGAATATGTCAATCAAAAGTAGAAAAATATTTTTACTTGCTCTCTCTGTTGTGTTATTGAGTGAGTGAATGAAGTTTGATTCAACGACTGTTAATAAGATAGTTTAAAATCAAGTGATGTAAAAATTACTTTTAACAATTGCTCTCACACAAGGTTCAAAAATTTGTTCCAGTTTGTGTGAAATTTAAACCACATGGGTAACGCCATACTTGTTAAAAACTGGGCTAATATGTAGACAGTTATCGATGTAAGTTTCATTATTTGCATCATACCTCATCACGTAACACGAATCAAGTTAGGGACAGTTAGGGAACAGTCAAAAACACGAATTTTAAGTGCAAACACACCGTTGCAACTCAGCATCCAATACATCATATTCTACTCATACATATTCTACCAATATACAACATTGAGTATGCAGAGATTATTTCTTGTGTCTGTTCACTTGCTCTACGCACACGGTACAGATTCCATCTCCAATGGAAAACTTCTCGCTGTACGTTCATTCTCAATCTTGATAAAATCTATCATAGAACAACAAAGTTAGTGATGGGTCTTCACAATGTGCCGTACACCGAAAGATTGCGACGTCTGGGTCTATGCGACTTTACCCAAAGGAGGATACGACGCGATATTATTCTGACATATAGAATTGTGTCTACTGAAGGACATCCATTAAAACACTTGCTTGTTGTATGTGATGGAAAAGTGACACGCGGACATACCTTATCCCATTACGTTCCAAGTTCCCGTATTGATTGTCGGCGCCATTTTTTGGCCGTACGTGCTATATTTCTTTGGAATTCCCTACTCCAACATGTGGTGGACTCTCCTTGCCTGGCGGCTTTTAAAGCGAAATTGGACTCACATATGCAAAAGAATAACATTCGTGAGCCTTACATTTGATATTCGCTATTGCTTTTATACTATTGTATTTTTCCTGTTTTTATTCATACCGTAATCCTGTGGTGTTGTAAAGTATTACCTTTTTTAACCATAAATCCTTGAATCTTGATTGCTTCCGTAATCTAATCCAAAAGGGCACAAATCAGGAATATGTTCTATGTGCCCCAAAGTCTATCACAAATCACGTTGTCAGTTGGAAGCTTGCTGTTTGTCACCCAATTCATTCATTTTACTTCAGTCTCTGCGGTGCAAATGCGACGCACTTATTGCTTGAGGCACAACATTAGAAATTTCAGCGTATAAAATATACCTCAGTTTCACTGACGTTCATGGCTACAAGTAAATTAATCCCAATTCTAGATCAAATTGTCGAAGGTTAATCTTTTCTGTCCGAGTTTGTTTTATAAGATATTCTCTGCCCCCACGTATCATTTTTGCATCAAGCCTGAACATGTTCAAGGCTGAAATTGACAAGTATATGTTGACCAAATCGAACCTCGCACCTGAATACGCAAGCTGACTTTCTATATTCACAAAACATTTGTGTTGTTTTTATGCATCCCTATATTTTTATTCTATGGTTACTGTAAAGTATTTGCTTTTTGGACCATTACAACTTTGAAGTTCTTTCATGATGGCTGTAATTGTTACAATTCCAAAGGTTTGCCTGTATAAACTATTTTGTTTCCATTTAACAATACGTTTGACATCAAAAGTTCACAATTTCGACATATAACACGGCCATGTTCAGAAACTTCGAGAGTCCTGAAGACAATATTGAAAAAAATTTATTGTGAAAGGATGGTAAGATATCCTGTACATCTTCACACGGAACACGATTTCAGAGATAAAACAATTTTTATCACCAACATTAGATTAGGAATAAAACTGGCGCTTCATTCGCTTCAAGATAAAGAAAAGCAATAACGAATATAGAAAAAGCAAACCATGGTTATTTACATGATCAAAGTCAATAGAAAAATATCGTCATTTTTTCCTAGATGAAAGAGTAGATTGAATGAGTTTTGTCCAACAAATTTGAACAAATGACTGGGGTTGATTGACACATGCGCTCAATGATATTGATTGAATTGGAGAAGGGAAATTAAATATACAATTCATGCTTCACATCGGGGTGTCGAAGTAACTTTTGTTGTAGTTGTTGTTCCGGGGAAAGGGATTTATTCCCTTGAGCTTCGTCGGTATCGTAGGCGCACTGGTAACGCGGTCGTTTGAATTTGCAGCAGTAAACCAACAGGACGATAAGTATCACGGAGAGGATGAATACTATGACTGAAATTGGGATAAAAATATCGTAATGCATTTTTAAATTGTTATACAATAAAAGAGGGTTTGATAAAAGGTTTTAAAATGACTGAATACATTTTCAGGGTGCTCAGCATATAAATTGCAACTGGGATTTAGAAGAAATCTTCACATAATGCTTGTGTAAAATTTACGAAAAAACTAAACTATTGATTAAATTCAGGTTTGAGTTTATTCTTATTAATAATAAAATTTATTCATGGAATTTAAATTAAAAATGCCCACGTCTAAGTTAATCGCGCTTTACTTCGAAAGAAAGCGAGAAGCTGCATGTTGCCGACGAATTATTACACTATCACAGAAACGTAGCTAAAACATTTCACATTCAAGCGAGCTTCTAACCAGTGGATTTGAACAGGTTCGTATATTGTTACAGCAAAATTCAGACAAATAACGTGGTAAATCATTCATTGTTGAAATAACGCGGAATAATGCTGCTTGCGGCTATTTCATTTGCAAACTAGAAGTTTTTGCATTGGAATCATCGTCATTCTTATTGTTTCATCCGTTTTTACTTATGTGATTACGATACCTTTGATCGAATTTGATTCACACCAGAAGATTTTCAAACATGTTAAAGTACACGTATACTCGGTACTCTAGTTCAAAAGTGGAGAATTCGCATACTTAAAGAGCGGTATTACCAAGTTCCATCAATTCACAGGTTAATTTCAACTGTTAGTTTATTGGAATAAACCCATGCTTATCAATATCAAGAGATACCGCTCGACATTTGGATGATCAGATCTAACCTGTTTTCCAAAAAGCATAAGCTGCATTCACATTAAATATCGAAAAAACACCACTCGTGATATAAGCATATACGCATTTCACAAAGTAGGATATTTTAAGTTAGAATATTATCGGTTGAAACACACAAACTGGTAACTAAGTCTAACAATTAGAGTATACTAAATTAGGTTTTCCCTTTCATATAGAACTATAAAATTTTATCATGAAGCATTTTTCGTATTAGTGCTTCCAGCACTTATTTTCATTTTAATCTTCAAACCGGTTTTGTGCAGGAAAATGATGTTTGATTTACTACAGTAAAAGTGGTAAACGCTTAAAATATACCGAGTGAACTCTCCAAGAAAGTTACAGAATGTCTCAATCTGTCTGATCTTTCAATGATCGGGACAATTAATAATATTGGTTTGAGGTCAATATAAGCTTCAAATATATCAGCGCATGTATTTCGAAGGTCATTAAATTAGATTAGTTTTGCATCGTATGAATGTATAAAAAATCGATACAAATCTGACAGATTTTGTTCGTTAGCCTCCTCCGGTCAATTTAGACCATTAATGTACATCCCAAGTGCATGTTTGTTTAATGTTCTACTGCGAT
Organism: Atriophallophorus winterbourni; assembly: GCA_013407085.1. Classification (NCBI taxonomy): domain Eukaryota; kingdom Metazoa; phylum Platyhelminthes; class Trematoda; order Plagiorchiida; family Microphallidae; genus Atriophallophorus; species Atriophallophorus winterbourni. Next base: position 32,396 of record JACCGJ010007408.1, read on the forward strand.
CAGAAAACGAAACAGTCTGATTAGGGATGAATCATCTCTCATAAGCACTCACAGCCATTGTAGAACTCAGCCGGTCGGCGACAGTTGCACACTGTTGGTGTTATCAACGTTTCGCCCTCAAAAACAGCAACTATTCTTCTTCAGCTTGGAAATGACAGTATACACCATGCCTTTAAATTAAGCAGTCAAAAGTGATTTACTTAAATCTTGGGGATAGTAATTACTTTAAAATTGCATTCAGTCTGGCGAAAAAAGACGTAAAAATGATAAGCCACCACTTATATAATCATTCGCTTTTAACAAAATGAGATGAGAGAAGTGCGCCTCGGGATGTTTCTGTGGAGTGAATACCTGAATATGTATTCCATAGAAAACGCATTTAGTATGTTGAACGGAACGCATAAAAAATTGAACAACGTCTTATTACAAACAATATTCAAAGATGACCTGAATAAAATGTTTATTAAATGAGTTCGATTCGAAAGGTTTTACACATGAGAGAATCGAACAATATTTTGTCTGCAAACCGATGAGATGTATATTTCTAGTATATTTTTATATTAAGGAAGCGGAAGTAATATTAAAATATAAAATTTTCTGAATTTAAAGATTTGTGGGTAACAACAAGTTTGTCATATAAATATTGTCCTTGCAAAAGAAGTCAGCATAAACTTTAACGAATAGATATCATTATCAGATATGCTTTTTGCAAGATCACGTGAAGTAAAATGTTAAACAGATTTTTTATTTATCGTTTAATACGTAAAAACAATATTAAGTCAGGTAACACAATGAAATAATCTCAAGACATACAGAATCCCGAGTACATCTGATTGATGACATATTTGTATTAATGATTATAAAGCATATCACTAGCTCTAAACATCACTGTTCTTATCAATATATTATTATAACTAAATTATTTTGATTGATGCTTCAATTATCTTTGTTTGTAGAATCACGTCGAGAAAGGAAAAAACACGGTTGACACTTAGAAATGTCAAATTGAAAATGCGTCATTATTAATGCTGTATATATTAATCAGTATTTTCGGAGAAAAATATAGATACTGGATTAAAAAATCTCAACTTTCTTAGAGCCTTGATTGAATATATACTAGTTTTATTTAGCAAATGTATCTTCATGAAAAACCATAAATTTGGAATTATTCAAAACGTGTTTCATTGGCTTTCGCACCAATGGTATGCTGATTGAATAAAATAAATGAAATAAAAATTTGGTAACTGCTCATGTTGAGTCAAGAGATGTACTCTTGGTAACGACAAAATATAAATACATATAAAAACACTAAATAAGCCTGATGTAACAAATCCATGAATGTGTTTTTGGTTGCTGAAAGGAGATTAATCTCCAACAAGATAATTTAAGTAACAAAAAGAATGAGGGTAATAAATTCGACTGCAACAATTAATACGGAATCTATTTTTTAAAAGTTAACAGTAAGTGCTAAGCTAGTATTGAAAAGAAAGTGCCTGATGGATTTCCATTTGAAACTCAGCGTTTCTTTTGGAAGGGATGATTTAAATTGGGCCTGAGCCATTTAGTGAGAAACCTTCAAGAATAATGTCGATTACAGCACATGACATTAATCGATTTCAAAAATGGTAACAGAAATCTGCTTTTCGAAATTCTTTAACCTTTTAAGCTGCTGACTAAATCTGCTCAAATCTCCGCAACCCAGCATGAACTGTGGTTGCATTTAAAAAGCTTTTAGGTTCGAGAAACAAGGAAACTAAGTTTTTCTTTCCATGATTCTTGGCACTTGCGCTTGGTTGTTAGAGTACGCTTACAAAACGAAAAAAGAATATTTTTACGCACACACGGTAATTAATGGTGAGTTTTCAACATTATCTGACATGCTGATCCGCAAGCAGTTGTTGCACGAGGATGCAGCCAGCATTGCTCAATTCATAATATATAGCCACAATCGCAATACAAAATGATTTGCAAGAAAGGTATAATGGTTTCAATATTTTTTATAGTAAACAGAAAGTACTTGCTCTCGCATGCTGAACGCCGCTTCAGTAATATTGCACTTACAGTGTGAAACATTCACTGGCAAATAGAGTAGTGCTCATTACAGTAGAATCTGACTGGCAGGTTGTTACTTCCGAATCAAGCTATATATCCGTTTTAAATGGTTTAGGGTATTTGAGAATCATTATATGAATCTATGAGTGACATCAAATAAATTGGGCTCACTTGTATAGTTTTACTATGACTATATATTATTCGTTTAAATAAATGATGACACGCAGTTATCATACGTTTATAGATCTACAGACATTGCTTACTAAATCATTTAAATTTGATTAACCACATCGAAGTTACAAAATGTGTTCAACAAAAATTAGACCAATAGAGCAGAACCTCATTAATTTATTACTTTAACATAATACTTTCTAGTAAAACCTTGACACGAGATAATATGTATACTCTGTATATAATTTATACTATGTATATGATACATATTATTTGCCATTTGAAAATATGTTTTGCTTATATGACGGAAAGCGGTAATTAAATTTAACATTAAAAAGATTCAAGGGAACTAGAGAATAGAAAGATATATTCTGCAATGGTGATTGATAACTTTCTACAACCATATATAATTTAAACATTTGAATGAACTTTCATAAATGAAAATTTGAAAAAGATATTATTCTTTAGAATATGAACAATATCTTAGAAATTCTTGACCGAAAAGCTAGAATTCAATGGTCTTCTAAAATATAAAATATGGAACGGAATAGAAAACGGTCGTTCATAATTAAATTTAGGTACTTTATATGTTAGAGAGGTGGTTATTCATGGCTAACCGGTAGAAAAAATGAAGTTTAATAATATGTTATATTGTAAATAAAAAAATGTCAAGAAATCTATTTTAAAACTTACTTGCAACAGATATACCAACGATAGCAGCAGTTGATAGAGTTTCACCACCTGTTTGTTGCGAAAAACGACCAAACGCTTCTTGATATGAGTTGCTCGGTTCAAGAACATGTGGATTGCTCATGATGATAATTTATTTACATTCCGTATTGCGCGCTATTTATATTTTTGTAGGTCAAGTGTACGTTTAAGATCAAGTTCAAGTTGCACGAGGCTGAAGGTGGCTAAAAGCCAATCACGTGCCTAGATTTCCTTCGACATATGCGGTTGAGTACCCGGCACTTCGAGATCGAGTATACAGTTCGTACGTTTCCCACGTTCTTGTTTCCGGATATCTGGAAAGGAAGGTAGGGGTTCTCTTCACCAGCACAGTGAGAAGTCATCTATTCAGGAAACAATGCAATCATATGCGTGAACAATGTATGATTTATGAAATGACTAGCCTAGTTAAGGCAAAGTTAAGAACAGTCATAAACTGCATTCGGGCTAAGATGTTGTCAGGTTGCCCAGGCCTAGACAGATATGATATAAAAAATGCAACAATACTTTATTTGTTTTTAAGTTTTTATCAGACAATGTGCGGAAATATAGTGGGCAATTAGGCGTCTAATTCCTTTCAAAGCTCAACACATTTGGGAGGTTTACTATACAATCTAGGAGCTTGTTCAAGAAATTGACCACACGGTTGCTGAAAAAGCGCTCACGTGCCAGCAACTTGGGCCTATTCTTAAGAAGTTTCATAGAATTACAGCTTGTGGTTAAGGAACTTTAGTAATATTATCACCCGTAAGACCATTTAGTATCTTGAAGGCTTCTATTAGGTCACCTCGCAGCCGGCGTCTCTTTAGTGAGAACAGATCGAGGTCCTTGAGTCTTGCCTCATAGATTTTTCCTCTCTGAACCTCAACATTCCTAGTCGGAAGGCGCTGGACCCTATCGAGACATGCGATATCTTATCTAAGGACGGTGCCAAGGATTGAACGCAGTATTCCAAGTGAGGCCGCACGACTACTTTTTATAAGGGAATGAAGATTGAAGGTTTTCGGTATGACAACGCTGAGCGCAGTCTAGTACAGAAGAAAATTGCACAATCGGCGTAATTAATCGTACACACAGAGCCCTGTTATTGTATATACGACTCTACTCGACAAGCTATGCTTGATTGCCTCAAGATATCATACCAGAATCTTGATAATGGGAGACTTTAATCTGCCTAATCTACTGAAGACTAACAAAAGTTTTCAGGCCTCCACTGCTGCCATCTTCCCGCAGCTTTTTAACGAAATTCCCTTGTATAATCACGTTGAAAGCAATACAAAATATAGAGGGACAAATATGCCTAAAATGCAGGATATGATCTTAACAACTGCAGAAAACTCCGTCAAAAAAATTACATATGATTATTCGCTAGGTTCAAGCGACTATTTGGTCTTGAATTTTGACTACCTTTGTCGAGCAGAGCGAACAAACAAAACAACAAAAATCATCAGAAGTGTAGGCATATCTAAATTATCAAACGAGTTAAGTTAGATTAACGATCGGCAAATTAAAGCCATCGAAATAAAAAAAAGCAGTGGTGTACCATTTTGACCAAGCTTAACCATGGAAATCAACTCTAATTCAGCATTCGTACATAAATAGTGTGGAAATGCATTCGGATATAAAATCCGAATTCGCACTCGGAAATGGATTAAAATGCGAAATTTGGCTTGGAGAAACCATCGCTAGTTGACCAACTATAAAATATGGGAGACCTTTGGAACACTTAGAAACCAGGTTACTAAACTTATTGATGGTGACAAAACACAGTACCAAGTTGATAATGTCTAAACTAAAACGGAACGCAAAGCTTCTTTTCCAGATTGTGAACAAGCAGCGTTCAGTTAAACCAGTATGTGGGGCCTTAAGGGCACCATCTAGGGTGAGTACAAATGCAGCTGACACCGCGAATATTCTCGTAAATTATTATGCTATATTATTTTGTCCAAAGAAAAGCGTGGATATTCAACTGGATCCAGAAATAACGCATCCTATACCATTAGATAAAATAACCAATTACCAATGAAGATGTGCTGGGAACTCTACTATCTTTTAATCCCAGAATTCTCCTGGTTATGATAAAATTACCCTCAATATACTGAAGCATTGTGCACAAATTCTATGCGGAACTCTGACTCAGTTATTCTGCGAATAGAAATCCTAAAGTATCATACCGACGGAATGGAAATCCCGTATAATCTCCAAGATTCTCAAAGGCTGGGCGCGGTCGAAGCCCGTAAATTTCATGCCTCCTATCCTGTTGTTTACCGTATCCAAGGTGCTTAAAATAATCGTTGCGAACAAACTGAGCAAATACCTTGAAGAAAATGCGCTATTTTCGGGAGCGCAACACGGTTCTAGAAAGGGATACTCCTGCCTTATCAACCTTATCCTTACCCTGGACGATTGCACTCAAGAAGTAGATGTCGGGGATACCAACCATGTACGCTACCTCGATATGTTAAAAGCATTTGACCGTGTAAACCACAGTATGCTCTTACAGAACCTGGAAAGTTGTGGTATCACTGGCAGGTTATTAGTCTGGATAGAAAATTACCTAAATGTTCGACTTGTTCAATTCTCTGTGGACGATGCACTGTCGAAGTCAGTAGTCGTGACAAGTGGAGTGCCTCAGGGATCCATCCTCGGACCAATCCTCTTCGCACTCTATGCAAATGGCATAACAGCTCTCATCGAATGTTAGATGATACTGTTTTGGCGGACGATATAAAAGTGTGGTCGAAGATAAGTAAGCCGGAAAACTGCGAACCGCTCCAGAAGGATCTGGAAAACCTTTAGGTTTGGTCCCTAAAAATCGTCTATTTTTCAATTTTTAAATGTCACATGTTACACCTTGAAAAATATGTGGAGTTCCAGTATTTTCTTGGTACACACAGCTTCTAGTGGACCATTGAACAAAGTAATTAGGTGTGTTATTAAACAACACCCTAGGGACGGCGAGACACTGCTACTCCCTCTATTGCAAAACATCACGGGAATTGTCACTAATAAAAGAGAATTCTCGGTAGGTTCTCAAAACAGACAATTCACTGCATTATAAATACGTATATCAGACGCACGATGGAATATGCAGTTCAAGCATGCTCGCCATGGCTTAAAATTGATGTTGTGGCTTTGCAAAGAATATACCATAGAGCTACCAAAATGTCACTGGACTCAGCCGGAAACCATAAAACGAGCGAACCAAAACCCTTAATTTATTCGATTATCCACGTTGTCGTCTTCGAAACAATTTGATTTTGGTTTACAAAATTTTGAATACCGCAAAACACTCTCTATAATGCGTTTTTAATCTACGGGGCTCGTATAAGACAGGAGCTCACATATTTATTCTAACTATCCCTTGCTCGCGACCCAACTGTAGACGACATTTTCTTGCCATGCGAGTTTGTTTTAGTTGGAACAATCTACCAGGATATTTTGTAAACTAACCAAATCAGGAGATTTTCAAGGGAAGTCTTGATGACTTTTTGACCCTAAACCTGTGCATCGAAGAAAACTATACATCTTAACACTATGTAACTAAACTTGTCAACCCGCAAATCGGAAACATTTTCTGCCCTTTAGATTTTTACCTGATTCTTGAACTGTTTAGTGAGCAACCAAATCCCATTTTTACTTGTTATATTATTCGTAGTTTCCATATTATTCTGAGGTTTTTTCAAAGCTATATGCTATTTAGACCATGAAAATTGAATTGCATTGAATCAAATTTCAACTACTTATCCAATATGTGTTTTAGACTAGTCATAAAGCTGATGATGTTAACACAAGTTTAACAATAATAATAATGTATATTATTAGATAAACCAAGTCATGCAATGCATGGTCAGTTGTTTATGAACAAATACAAAATGAAACAGTGATTTTACAAATGTTAAGGACGAACATAATAATATATTTTTTCATGAGCATGAAATAAAGTATAGTTTAGTAACCATCATACAAATCGTACCTCACAATGCATAGGCTCAAACCAAACATGTAAGGACTTCAGTCTGATGCGGTTGTGATAGCAATTGCTGGTAAGAATGCGGCCATCAAGTTCAATAATGCTGGTAACTCCACAATCTGCACGGGTTTTGCTGCGGATATAATTTTCCGCGCTTGACCTCTAATGTGTGCACAATTTTCGTCAGCAAAGTAGTCGGTTAGCGAATTTCATTCACACATAACCAAAACAAACATGGATAACATCACATATAGGAAGGAGTCAATTGATCTTAAGCTTACCTTTTTATCTCAAACAGCTTATCGCTAACAATGATCTATGCAGTTCGTATCCAGCTCAATATTAGTCACTTCGAATCTAATATCGTTTGCAGTGAAATTATCAAACCGAAGAATACGCCCATGACGAAAAGTTGACGAGCGGCTGGCGTAATTTTGAGCTCTGACTCTTTAGCGAATTACTGATAGATTACAAGTCGTGCACAGATAATTTCACTTTTTTCGTGAACGTCTCGTCAAAATCTATGTTTGCTCTACGGACATCATAACACGTTAATATTTCCTATACGAGATTAATTTACAAGATACATTTACGTGTGCAAAAGTTAACAGTCTTCAACACATATAGTTGAATTCACATCAACTTAAAGGAGCTCAGCATTCTACATCCTTTAAGCGCTCACTCAACACTGCATCTTAAATTGAAGCTCCGCATCTTGGCTATCATCTTCGTCTCGGTTTGCGAATCTGTATCTTGATTTGTTCACGCATGAACTTCATCTCATCGGAAACCAGCGATCAATAATAAATTGCCTGCACGAAACATATATCGCCGCGCTAAACTGAGTACGAAAAACACACGACAGCACATAAACGCGAAACGATGACCCTGAGAGCCGTACGACAAATGTGCAAAAGCTGTACAAAAAGATCTAACTGCAAAGGCAAGTGCTGTGACGTGTCATGTCTGCTCAGGCAAAATACACGCTAGCTGCGAAACGTTGTTGACGAAGGAGTGATAAGCGTAACCAAAGAAGATTCTGTCCAGGAAGTTTGCTAAATCTGCTCCGAATGCCGACAGAGTTCATAAGGTCTCTGCGACCCAGCGACTGTAGAAACATTTAATCAGGGGCTGATCTTAACGACGCGAATGGTCACCATTGAAACATGTGTTAAAAAATTCGAACCTAAACTCAATTCCTTGCTAGTAACTCGCACGAAACCAGCGTCCTCTGTACTCAAACAAACAACAAATAACAGTTGCATTTTAATGAATAACACAGTTATTTTTTGACAAAAGGAGATGAAGATAAGTAAATGATAATGAACCCAGCAAATTAAGTTACCGACGCCAGCACATATATCAAAATAACGAGCATGTAAACCGGGCACAAACACCGAAATCATGCGCCACCGCAGCTCAAGGCCATTCAATTTCCGGCGCCGATAACAAAGAATATATTGCTATTGAAAACAATACAAATAAACAAACTACCTGTAGAGTCATGAACGACCACAACCTAGATAAACCTGACACACGTTGGTGCTCTTGGACTATTATATCAGGAGGCCATTGCATTATTGGAGTGATCTATCGTTCTCTAACAGCAACTCTTGGTCTAAGCAATAAACTGATCAATGCTGTGCGCTATGCAACAACGCGGTACAATACTCAAATATTATTAATAGGGGATTTCAAGTTTCCCCAGCACTATAGCCGGGATTATCATCCATCAGAGACACTCGAATATGAGCTTCGATGCATCTTGGATTACAAACCCCTTCAAAACCACGATTTTGGTTTACTCGTATGAGAGGGCTCGGACCGACCGTCTACCTTAGACCTAATACTTACACAAGATATAACTACTGTAGAGAATATCGTTCATTACCCGCTAATCACACGAAGCGATCACGTTTTCCTAGAATTCGAGAACGTTTGTAGCAATAGCATGTTTCACAAGGCTACAAACACAGCTGTTTCTTGAGCACAATTTACACGACTGCGACACAAGGTTAATAGCTTAATACGAGATGAAAAACAATCTTTTTAATCGCAATTAATTTATCAGAAGCATCAGAAATGAAGGCTCTTATATAAACTCGTAAACGATAGAACGATTGTTAAACCAGGGGTTTTGCCGTGAACATTACTTCCGGATTAAATGAATCAATTGAAAAGACTACTGACCTGTTAGCAGACTGTTATACAGGAGTATTTGTGCCGAAACACACGGAGCTAATCGGGAACCAATCATTTGATTTGATCAACCGACCTTTAGTGAAATATTGATCACATCGATGGTGGCAGCGGAACACTTACAAAAATTGAACATAAAGAAATCTCCAGGACCCGATGAGATAACTCCAAAGCTGCTCAAAACCTGCCATGCGCAACTCTCTGAAATTCTATTTTGCATGTTTAATAATTTGCTCCAAGCTGATGTGGTGTCAAAAAACTGGAAACTGAGACAAATAACACCCGCATACAAAGGTGGTTGCCGTTCTGGAGGAAAAATTACAGGTCAGTGACATTGCTGTGTTCGGTAACAAAAGTCTTTGAGCGAATAATAACCCCAGAAATAGTACAACATCTGGAAAAGAACGAATATTTGACAGTTACCCAACAAGGATTTCACAGAAATCGCTCTTGTCTAACAAACAAGCTCAGAAGATTGAACGAGGTTTGTAGATGTGGGGGCTGTATTCATTCCTGCTACCTGGACGTTTCTAAAGCTTTCGACAGAGTTAATCAAAATTTACTTTTGAACAAGCTAAACAAACACATCATTGTTAGGAGATCATTTGAATTAACATGTGATAACCTCATCATCAGACACATCAGAGTTCGTGTACTTACTTTACTTTTACTTTTGTGCGGCTGGCTCCGGGGGTGGATTAGCCGGCTTCACTGATGTCTCGGATCGCACCAACCCATGCACGTCGATCGGAGGCGAGATCGTTGCAGATCGTGATCCAGTTTCGTTCCCACCTGCGAACTCCGTAGACGGTACGCAGACCTAGGGTGTCTACATCCTCTTTCACAGTTGACAGCCAGGTTTTCACTTGACCACC
>JACCGJ010007409.1:0-17450 GCA_013407085.1 Atriophallophorus winterbourni
GGTGTGTTCTGGCTCCCACGCTGTTCGGCATTTTTCTTTGCTCTGCTTCTGAAGTACGCTTTCAGGACGAGAACAGAAGGTATTTACTTACGCACGCGAAATGATGGCAAGCTTTTCAACCTAAACCGGTTGAGAGCACAAACAAAGGCACGAAATGTGCTAATCCGTGACCTGCTGTTTGCCGACGATGCAGCCTTTATTGCTCACTCCCAGGAGCACCTTCAGTCTCTAATGGACGGTTTTTCGTCGGCATGCAAAGACTTTGGTCTAACAATAAGCATGAGGCAAAGACCAAAGTTATGAGCCAAGGGACTGTGATCGCCTCCATCATAACTGGTGGAAAACTGTCGGCTGGAACCAGTACATCAGTTCACATACCTTGGGTTTCAACCTATTGCGGATAACCTCTCGCTAAGACACGGAGATTGATTAAGCGGAATTGGCAGAGCAGCTGTCATTTTGTCCCGATTGAACTCTAGTGTTTGGGGTAACAGCAAGCTGACTGTAAAGACAAAGATGATGGTATACAGAGCGTGCGTACTAAATGCTTTACTATACGGCAGTGAAACCTGGGCCACCCACGCAAGACACGAACGGAAGCTGAATGCTTTCCATCTACGAAGCATCCGTCTTATCTTGAACATATCGTGGATGGACAGAGTGACTAACGCTGAAGTGCTTTCAAAAGCTGGTCTACAGAGCATGTTCACCCTATTGCGTCAGCGCCGCCTGCGGTGGCTTGGTCATGTCTATAGAATGGAAAATGGTCGTATTCCGAAAGATCTACTCTATGGTGAGTTGCAAATAGGAAGTCGACCATTGGGCAGACCGCACATGCGGTACAAAGACGTTTGCAAAAGAGATATGAAAGCTCTTAGCATTGACCCGGCGAGTTGGGAAGAACTTGCTCTTGACCGCTCACATTGGAGGCACTGTGTATAGCGTCGTCTGCAAGCTGGGATGCACAGATGCAGCTATTGGCTGCTGAACGCAAATCGCGCCTCCAGCGTGCAACTGACGCCGATCGATTGAATACTGTTTATCTCTGTGACCGCAGCGGGAGAGATTGTTCCTCCCGAATCGGACTGTTTAGTCATTCCAAAAGCTACAAAACTCGAACATTCACGAGATTGTGATGTACATCCATGCTCGATATAGAACGAAGGAGGCTATCAACAACAAACAAAAGCGTGAGAGGAGCAAACGGGGTGATGCAACACTTGCAGAGTATGGGCAAGTTTGTGCCAGCAGTCGGGAACTTCCGCTCGTTGAACATACGAATCTACATTACTTGACTTTCAAAAAATCGATTCTGATCGTGAACAAGTGATTAAAAATTTGCTATAGCGGGCGGGATGAGATAAACTAATTGGGATTTGTACGGAAGAGACAGCTGATTTCACACTTATTCTCATTTACTAGCTTGTAGAGGAGCTTAGGATTCTTGTTCGTTTTCGTGTTCAAGTACCATTGGTACTGCATACGCTCCTCTTTCACAATGAATGAAACGTGATTTTGTACGAAAATGCGCATTTGCATGTATTTCCATCACACACACACGCCACGACTGGTATCGCGCTGTTTGCATTCATCAGGTATGGACAGTAGGATCAGGATCAGCATGCACTTTGTCACGGTCATGGGGTAGAACCCTGTCTCCATGAGTGTGGTCTCATGTGATTGAACAGGTAGGGCTTACCAGCCTTATCCAACAGTGGCATACAAGCACATTTTGTTTGTGATTCTGTACTTTACAGATTCGATTCCTAGTTGCTTCCTTGCCAAGATTCGTATGAATGGCCTAGGACTCTATCTCCCTCTCTTTTTGCTATCCATTTCTTTTTCTACTCCAGATAATAAACTGGGAATTGGCGGACAACATTGCTGAGATACGTAAGACCAGGCGGTTGTGAGAAAGTGACACGCTGACATACAGTAATTCTATACATACAAAGTTGACGCACTCCTTTAAGGCGTCACCTTGTGATATAGACGTAAATTTTGTTTGGAATTCTCTACATCAGCAATTGATTGACAGTACATGTTTGGCGACCTTTTAAGTGAAAGTGCATTTTCGTATACCGGGAACGTCAGTTTTGAATTCAATTCAATTCAATTCAATTTTAATGGTTTAAAAAGAATATAGCTTGACAAAACCACAGAATAATATGGGAGTTACGAATAACATGGGTAGAAAAACGGGATTTGTTTGCTTACTGAGCAGTTCAGGAATGAAGTAAAAATCCATTGGACAAAAACTGGTTTCAAAGTTCAAAGCTTTTATGGTGTAAAATATATAGGTTCAAAGTTTGGATTGGTCAACATGAAATTGTCTAAATTCGATTTGAATATATCCAAGTTGGGTGAATGTGCAACATTACAAGGTAGGTAGTTCCAGGTAAAGCATACACGTACAGAATAAAAGTACCTTCGACAGTTTAGTCTCGAGTCGGGAATATGTACTGTATAGTCGTGACTCCGGCTGGTTCTGGGTGGTAGTCGCGTGAATAGTTGATTTAGGGGATGGTTGGGGGTATGCAGTATATTGAACATAAGTATCAAATCACCTCTAAGACGGCGGTAGCGAAAGTCGAATAGATTGAGACTTGCAATACGATCTTCGTATTGTTTGTGCTTCAAACCGCGTACGAGCTTGGTGGTCCGATGATATATTCTCTGCAAGAGGCTGATGTCCTTCTGTAGCCAGGGTGACCAAGCCTGAACCGCATACTCCATGGTTGGCCTCAAGTACGTATTAATTATTCGATGAACGGTTTGCTTAGTGAAACTCCCGAACACGCGTTTTAGCAGTAGCAGTACTCGTGACGTCTTTTCATAGACAGCTGTGACGTTATGTGACGGTTTCAAAGTGCTGCTCACCCACACACCCAAGTCCTTCTCCTTGTCAGTGCTTTCAAGAATATGGGAACCAAGGGTGTAGGAGTACTCGAAATGTCTTCCAACAGTCAATACCTTGCATTTTCTGACATTGAAAGGTAGTTCATTTCTAACTGACCAGTCTTGTAAGGCATCGAGGTCCAGCTGAAGCTCTCTGCAATCCTCAGTTGTACGTACTTGTGTCCACAGCTTGATGTCATCCGCAAATAACAAGATTTTGCAGCGAACAAGTTTAGGTAAGTCGTTGACATACATCAGAAAAAGAAGTGGTCCAAGCACTGATCCCTGCGGCACCCCACTCGTTACTGCAATAGGTCGTGACAAAGCACCATCAACCCTTACTCGAATGGCACGGTCGCGGAGATAATCCTCAAACCAGGCTAGTAATGAACCCTTGATTCCACATAGCTCCATCTTTTGTAGTAACAGACTGTGGTTGACACGATCGAATGCTTTTGACATATCAAGATAACAAGCGTGTACTGTGAGACCTTTGTCTACAGCTTGTGTCCAGTCATCGAGGGCGAGCAGAAGGTTTGAAAGGCAAGAGTGTCTTTTTCTGAAGCCGTGTTGTTCGACTGTGAGCAAGCAATTGTCTTCCAGATGTTTTGTGACGCTGTTTGCTACGAGGCGCTCAATCACTTTAGAGATCACCGGTAGTAGTGTAACTGGCCGATAGTTGGATACTTCGGAACGGTTTCCTCCTTTGTGGATGGTGGTAATGATGTCATTCTTCCAATCACAGGGAACGAAACTTTGGGTTTAAGAGAGGTTAAATAAGTATGTGAGAGGCGTACACAAAGTATAAGCACAGTTTTTAAGAATCAACGGGGTAATTTCGTCAGCTCCGAGAGATTTTCTCGTGTTGAGATTTAGCAATGTGCGGAAGACACTCTCCGAGGTAATAGTTAGTTGTTGTAAAACATTTTCGGGTGAGACGACGGGAGTTAAGGGACAGGTAACGGTGTTTCGTTGGCTGAAGACAGTGGAGAAAAAATGGACTAGAACTTCGGCAGATTGCGATGCTGTGGTTGTTGTTCCATCACGTGTCTTTAGAGCAGCAACTCCTGGTTTCACCCTTGACCGGTTATTTATGATCTGGTAGAGAATTTTGGGGCTGGATTCCATTTTGTTGAGTGAACGATTTTGATAATTCAGTTTGTCATCAACAACAAGTTTGTTTACCTTATTTCTCAGCAAACGGAATGTCTCCCAACCATCAACAGTGGTATCATGTCGATGAGCTCGCCATGCAGCATTTCACAAGGTCAACCATTTTCGTTTTCGGCTTCTCAGCTTAAATATACATTCTTTTTTGCACCTTTGGAACAAGATGAGAGTGCATTTCAACGGCAAATTTAAGTTCGGTTATCATCCACTGCCACTGATCGTGCACGTTGTCGGACTTAAGACCAGGGTCTATGGCGTTCTTAAGAGTAGATTTAAGTTGTGGAAAGTCAATTTTTCTAATCACCTTGTTGATGTCACTTGTCAAACGCAATAAATAAGTTGTCACTGAGTCCTATTGGAGCTTCATAAGTGAGACTTTCAATCACGTGCTCTTCATTTGTCAGTATTAGGTCCAAGATAGACGCCGTATCAGTACCACGAAATCGGGTATTGTTGAAAATATGGTTGTACAGTGGAATTTCTTCTAGCAACTGTTGAAATAAAGCATTTAAGGAATTTTATGGATGAACTGAATTTCCCTTAAAGTTCGGCAGATTAAAGTCTCTGATCAGTTTAAATCTGCCGCGGTATCTGGTAACCGCTAAGCGTATATTTGCAAGTAATGCTGAATTGTAGGCTTCATCGGCTGAGGGCGAACGGTAAGTCACACCCACTATGCATGTATGCACGATTCATGAATTTGTAGTAAACATAGCACTTCGCTTCACAATTACCACAGTATATTAAATAGTCAATTCCTTAAAGTGAAATGATATATATTCATGTAAAGTCACGCATATTACAGCGTATAGTAAGGTGAATAGTATGGAGTTGAATACTTAGCAGGAGTAACTACAGATGTTGAGTAAAGCCGTTTTGCGAATGAATTTCGCAACCCAGGAAGCGGTAACAATGGTTCCAGAGAGCGCATTTAAAGGAAACACAAACATAATAAAAATATCAGTGACAGTCAATGCGGAAATTGAAGTTTATAATTACGGTGAGTAGTAGCCGGAGTCGGAGCTTTTGTGAACAAGCGCGTGACCAGTGACCGTTGCTTTCCCCCTTTTGAGCCCCGATAGAAACTACAATCCAGCACTGAGGACATCCGGCTGACACGGATTAAGAAGTAATCGAGCTGCTACGCCGTTCCGCTCTCATTTGTGTAACATGCAACGAAGATTTTTCCTAGGGTGCTGGACTTTGCTATTGCAAATATATAAGTGATTTTAGATAACAAACTCAACTAAGCGATAACCATTCTCCATGTGCTGCCTTAAGCCAACTCTGCCAAAATTCTGTTTGTTGCAGCTGATGCAGTAAGGGTTTTTAAATTGCCAGCCACAACCAATATATTATTTTCAGTTCCTCTGTTATCGACGGATTGAGGGCGGTTAAAAATATTCTTTTTTCGTATTTTGGTCGGCACGTTAAAGGATGCTTCCACACCCGGACTAAAGAAATTCCAGAGGACACAAGCTTTCATGAAACGAGTGCTTGATTTGCATGATTACCGAGTATTATCCCTACTCTGTTTGTGTATCTATAAAAGTGTCATTATGTACAATCAACTCCAGGGACATTAGTCGGTTTGTATTCGTGCCCAGGTAGGCCAACCTCAGAAAGAAAAGCAACATCTACCCGGTAGTATAATAAACACGCATCGTAATTGCTTGAATACCCGCAGGCATCAGTGTCCTTATATTCCAACAACATATATAAAAACCTCACATATTTATGGCTCCAGCTTGCTTGCTTTTCACCATAGTCAATCGGAGAGTCACTGGCGCCTCACATCGCGTCAACGCCGTAGTAAAAACTGAAAGTTCAGTTGAGACTTTTGCATGCAGTTTCTTGAAATAATTTATAATTGGTGTCCCCAGTATCACTTGGCGTTTGTTCGAGTACACCACTCAAGCCTTTGCACGCCCAAGTGCAATCTACAGGGCAGCAAGGAGTTGACAAGTAAAAGCGTTTGGCGCCCACTTTTTGCTTACGGGACTTTGCTCCGAACATTTTCTTTGGGTTTTCTCCCGGAGCCATTTCTCTATTGGGTAACATACCTGGCAGCGGAGCTTTCGAATAAGGGTTTTTCTTCCGATAGATTAAATACCATTATCTGACGTGCTCCATCTACCCGGAGAAAACAGGTTTTAAGGCGCCAATTCCCATTCAGTAAAAGCAGTTTCACGTTTCTTTTATAAGACACTTGTGCAGGCTAGGAGCTGGACTTCGTTTTCAGAGGTTGTTTAAAAAGCAAGCCATAGATAAAACAAGCTCATTTTGCACTGCTATCACGCCGCCGTATTAACCACGGGACCTGAGAGGAATGCAATATTTGACGCAATATTCTTCAGTTGCTTTGCTTTACAAGCCATTAAGTTCCTTAGAGTAACCGTACGGATATACTTATGAGTTTTTTGTAATTTGTATTATACATCGTTTGATCATTGTTAAATGATAAGAATGATTTACAAAATGTGAGCCAGGTCAAACATTTTAATGCGGTTTTGAATTTCTATATATAACAGTACGTTAGTGGTATTTCCGTATTTTGAATTTTCCAGAATCGATTTCTACTATACCCATTATGAAATCGTTTGTAATTCACAATAACGGGGTGCCGATATTATTACTCAGCATGCCAAGCTTTGTGGTAAATGAGAAGCGTACAATTATTACTGGCTATTCATTTGCTTTATTCCCGATCATGAGAGCATCGGGAGAACATTGGTTCCAATTTCCAACAGAAAAGCCTCGAAAGAGGTAATATTTTCCTCAAAGTTTGATTAGTATTACATAGTTTTGTTGTTGTTGGCCTTCTTTATTTGACGTCAACCGTGGGTGTACATAGCAAGCGAAGGATTGTTTCGTGGTCCACAGCTATTCGAGTGACTAAACAGTGTGATTTGGCTAAATCAAGTTCACTTGCAGCGATCACGGAGATAAGCTGTACATGGACCAACGGTGACACTTGCACGCTGATGGCATGATCTGCGATTAACAGTCGAGATAAATATCTGCTAGTTCCCAGCTTGCAGACGACGCTTTACACAATGCCTCCAAAGTGAGCGGCCAAGAGCAAGTTCTTCCCAACTCGCCGGGTCAATGGCAAGAGCTTTAATATCTATTTTGCAAACGTCTTTGTACCGCCTGTGCAGTCTGCCCAATGGTCGAGTTCCTGATTTCAACTCACCATAGAGTAAAACTTTTGGAATACGACCATTTCACATTCTGCACACATGACTGAGCAACCGTAGATGACGCTGACGTAGTAAGGTGAACATGCTCGATAGACCAGCGTTAGTAAGCACATCAGCTTTCGGTAATTTACCCATTTACGATATGTTCAAGATCCGGAGGTGGAGTTACAGTCTATTTTAATGAACACTTAAACATCTTGAACTAAACCTTTCCGATGCCATGTGGTGTTCAAGAAGTCTAGTGAATGGAGATGAATGTACAATCGGGATCATTTACCGTTTGCCATCATCCGAAAACTCGTTCAATAATAAATTGATCGAATCCTTACAGTACATATTATGTCGTCAGACTACTCAATTGCTGATCACTGGCGACTTTAATCTCATGCATTTGTATTGAAAAGTAAAAAAACCCTGCAGTCGTTTGAATATAAATTTTAAGGAGAGTATCGAACTTGCTCGACTGGAAGACCACGTTGACGAGTTAACTTGCAGATGGGGTCTTGACCAACCTTCAAACACTGACCTTGTTTGAACGCCTGAATCAACAGCGATAGAGACCACCTGGCTCCCCTGGGAAAGAGTGACCACGCTGTGCTTGTGTTCTTTTATGTATGAAGTGCCGAACGACTGAACGACCAGACAAACGTTTTACGCAGAATAAACTTTCAATCCTTCAATATCAGTCTCCTGGATGAACACATTCAAGAGTTTGATCGCATTGATTCTGCCTACTATTACAATACATTTATAAATTATTTGAATTCGAAAATTGAAGAAAACTCAAGTTATCTGCCATGCACATGCCACCACAACTATCAGTTTGATATCCAGATTAGAAATAATTAATAGTTTACTAGAAAATGGGTCCTAGGCAATTCATAAGAATGTTAGTAGGGAAACAACTTGGAAGCGATGATTACTTCTATTTACGGAGGTGCAAGCCGTTCATATACAGCATACTATAGACCGGTGACGCTAATTCCGGTGATCTCTTAATCAATGGAACGCCTTGTGACTGCAGGCTTGCGAGAAAATTCAGGAGATCAAAATCATTTGACCGCAGCACAACATGGTTTTCGAAGAAATCTGTACTGTTTTTTAACCTTCTTTCTACATTCGAGGAGTGGATCGAGGCATTAAACGAAGGTGAGGCTGTACATGCTTGTAACATCGACATTTCCAAAGCTTTCGATAGATTCAACCACGACATTTTAATAAAAAATCTCGAAGCTTATGAAATTTCGGGAATGTTACTCAATTGCTTATCTATCTCAATGATAGACACGTCCAAGTTCGGGTTGGCAACACCCTCTCTAGAAGAATAGACGTAACAAATGGAGTTCCACTGGGCTCGGTGCTTGTAACAGTTCTATTATTGATATATATGAATGATGTGGTGAAGAAAATAGGTGTAATTCGATATTGTTTGCGAATGATATTAAAATATGGACACGTGCTAGGATTAGTAATGACTGCAAGGCATTACAACGGGATCTGTGCACATTATTTCGTTGTTACCAGACAAATGAGTTGTCCTTTAATCCTGCAAAAATGTAAAATGCTGCTACTTGGAAAATCTCTGCACCACACGTATCAGCTTGGCATGCAGGATCTCGTCTGGGCTACCGCAATAAAATGATCTAGTTGTCAGGGTGTAGTGTAAACTCAAGTGCGGACATCATTCTCGAACTTTGTATAATATATCCTACTGTCTCGTGGGTCGTCTTTAGAGGATATTCGGGAGTTTCATTCCAGAAACTTTACCCCGGTTAATTAGCACATACGTAGGTCGTGTTATGGAATATTCAATCCAAGCCTTGGCACCATGGCTGACGAAGGATATCGAACTACATCGCAGGATTTACCACCGTGCGAATAAGTTGGTATCATGTTACAAGGTTTGAATTTCCAAGTCTAAACATGACCTAGATGATTTTACCCGAATACAGAGTGACCTTATGTTGGCATTTAAAACTTTGCACCCCTCAACCATGTACTTAAGCCCAAGGACCTTATACGCCAACACGCGTACATTCAAAGGCTATAATCATCTCACATTCTAGATTGGATATTTGTCGGAATTTTTACTCGTTCAGAATTTGTTTCACGTGGAACATCTTACCCGAAGAAATCATACGCACGAAATCAGTCGAGGTATTCGCCTGACAGCTCGATGAACACTTTTCGAACCACACGGCATGTGACTATCACTGTTGATTCTTGAAAGCTTTTACATATTTTTTACTTTATTTACCTCGTTACACTCGTCTCGTAGGGTTTATTGTTTATTCTAGCATATAAATGTCTGATATCTGACTTCTAATTTCTGAGTACTTCTTAAATGTAGTAACATGAATGCCATTCATGTCGTGAATGTTGTCGCGTGACAAGTATTGCTTCTGTCAAAACTACTTTGACAGACTATTTCTATTAAATTGTATATAACTCCTTTCACGAGTATACCACTGTCCCAAGGATCACTGAACCTAATCTTACTATCTCCACCTGATGACGGCAAACAGCCAGAAACCGGTAGTGGTGTGTAAGTGCAGGGGACGCGAGCAACACACATTAATTTGGTCATCCATAAGCGCCTTGAGCGCTTGACCAACAATCACTTTGTGATTCGGTATTTAACCATCGTGGTTCATTGTAAGAACCCTATTTAACAGTAGCAAACAAGTATATTATTTTGATTACCAATATACCATTGTTTAAAGGCACACTGAACCTGATCTTACTGTCTCCACCTGATGACGGAAAACAGCCAGAGATGTGAGACTTACAATTACTTATATTGGTTGTATATAACTTTGTTTTCCAATTATTCACTGATTGAAAACTCACTGAACCTAATCTTACTATCTCCACCTGATGAGGGCAAACAGCCGGAAACCGGTTGTGGTATTTAAATTATGGGGATATGAGTACCACAATCTGTAAATGAATAGTTGCTTAGGTCTAACCGGTGTTATTTTGTCCCGTAGCAAAAATTGTTTCTGGATCAAATGCAAAATGACCATGAAAATAAAATGTTTTATATACAATACACGTGTACTAGCCGCTTTACTATATGGAAGGTAATTGTGCATCGCCTTTTCACAAAAGAGAATGAAAGCTGCAACGTTTTCAGTCATGGAGCATCCATCACATCTTGAATATATCGTGGATCGACAATGTTGAAATTTCGACTTCTTCCCTAAGGCTGGTCAACAGATCA
Organism: Atriophallophorus winterbourni; assembly: GCA_013407085.1. NCBI lineage: Eukaryota > Metazoa > Platyhelminthes > Trematoda > Plagiorchiida > Microphallidae > Atriophallophorus > Atriophallophorus winterbourni. The sequence goes on from JACCGJ010007409.1 coordinate 10,495, forward strand.
TGTTCACCTACGGTAAGCGTACCCTACTCTTGCAAGGATGAATAGCTGTCGTGTTCCAAACGGTCTAATAAATAGCAAGATAACAAGACGAATTTGAACCCTGAGTAGGCTGCACTTGTGGTATCGATACATTTTTCAATATAAAATGCGCGAAAGCTATGGCTATGAACCCTACGACGTGGGAAAGATATAGATGTTGTCGGGTCTCTTGGAGACATGGCATAATTTACCATCTCTGAATCGCGAACTAGCTGACGATGCTTTCAGCTACTGATTTTCCTTGCGAATGGCACTGTTTCACCGGGTGTTAAATAATCCAAACAACCCTAAAATGCTGTATTGATTTTGGAATGTCTCGAGAGGATTCTTACAATCGATTATTATGTAGAGATCAATATATTGTGGTGCTCACATCCCTATCACTTAAACACCACTATCGGTTTCTGGCTGTTTATCGTCATCAGGTGGACACAGTAAAATCAGGCTCAGTGAGCCTTGAAATCGTGGTATAGCGGTAAACAAACGTATGCTTGTATGCCAATGTTAGATAGGTTTCTTACAAAGGTCCACGACGTTCAAATATAGAATCACAAAGTGATTCTTGGTCAACTACTCAAGGCGGTTATGAACGGCCAATATATTGTGGTGCTCACATCCCCATTAGTCGTTATATTGTTTGAAAACTGCACGTACTAATCCCAGTTAATCAATGCGCCGAGATTCACTTGTGCAGTTGTGTGTCGGTGCAGTCCATAATCGATAAACTACGGCAACACACAATTACGTATAAATAATAAATAAACGGCACTTAATGGATCATCACTGGTTTTGCCATAAACGATAAACGATCAAATGCAAAGCGCATTGCGCCATCCTGCCAGCTGGACCGTTCAGCGCGAGTGGATAACAAATCGATGGCTAAACAGCTTGGATCAATCGATATTTCACAATGGATCAAGGTCGTTTGAACCAATTGAGGAATCTTACAACCGATCGGAAGAATTTGTAAGTTTTACGATATTAGTCAAGCTAGTCTATCAACCATGATATTGTGTTTGATTCGACGTGTTACTTAAATGTCATAGCATAAATTCGTCTATTTTCAAGGCAAATAGAACGTTCCTGAAATTAAAAAAAATTATAGCCACCTACCAATCACAGATCGTATAAAATATACTTATCTACTTATATACTTATCACTCGATGTTCACAATCATCGATGTTTATCAAACCCTAAGTTAATCGCAGCTTTTCACTCCCATGCTTAATTCGGGAATTTCAGATTAACTGTCTCGATTCGTCTATTTATGAAGTACATGTAATTTGACCTATTGACCACCCCTACCCTCCTTTGCCATTTATGATGTTTAATTTAATGATATCTCACTTTTATGAACAAAAGATCCTCTTTCTTGTTATTCGTGTTTATAAATCAAAAGACTCTTAACACATTAAACAATAGTTCCGACGTGTGTAGCAAATTCGGCCACCAATTCATTTCGCGTGAAGTGATTGTGTGTGTCATCGTAACTGACCCCGTACACATTTGTTTAATAAGTTAGATATGCCTGTATTATCCCAGTTCATTTCGTTCCCTGATCGCATTGTAGGCCAAATTGAAAAACTCAACTTTATACCCAAGTTCAGATTGAGTAAATAATTTCCTCGTAGAATTGTGTTTGCGTTGATGTTCCAGGTCTCACTGTCATACAGTAAAGCGTTTAGCACGCATGCATTATACCTTCACCGTCAACTTGAGGTTAGTCCAGACACGAAGGTTGAAACGGGACAAAATGGGCGCTGCTCAGTTTAATCCACTGCTCAATCGCGGTGTTTAGCGAAAGGTTTCCAGGAATGCTTGGATTAAAATAATTGAAGTGATGTAATGATTCAAGCTGACAGTTTTCAAAAGTGAATAAACTCAGGAAGAAAGGCTCCTTAGACTGAGTTAAATGTTTCGGAGTGCCTTTGCAACAAAAACATTGTATAAATGATATTACTTATGAGTAGCTCGTGATGATGCTCAAACTTGTTGGGTCATAAAGCTGGAATTTTCATGTGCGAGAATAAACTGTATTAACCTCTATGTTCATGTTCTTTTATTTCAGTATAATTCGTCATCAGCACACCTTGAGGAAAACCAACTTCTATCCGTTGTTGAAAATACGAAATCTGGGTGTATGATTTCCGATCGGGATTTGAATTTGCATGGTAATACAGATTCATCATCCGAAAGTAACAGTTGCCAAGCTGAAATCGCGTCTCATGCCATTAGTTCGAGAGGAGAAACATCTAAAATACCCTCCACATCTTTCCAAATTGATCAGGCTAGAACAAAACCGACCGTTTCAGAGACGTGGCCTCGTTCAACATTGAGTTCCACGTCGACTTTACATAGTTGTGCAACCCAGGCATCCCTAGCAATGTCCGATATCGCAGAGCAATTGTTGGCTCTCTATTTCCCGGAAAACCAGAATTCTGAGTTAGTGGATCAAGTAAAATTTCACTTGCCGTCTTCCGACAAAGTTGAAATGGAAGCTGATTGGCTGATTAGATTTGAATCAGATCCGAGGCAAAATGAAGTACCCGAATCAAACACAAAACTGGTGGGGGGAGTAGAGGACAATACTGAATATTCCACTTTGAGGAATTCTTTCGTATCTCATACAGGACTTCTTTCGTTGGCGCCTAAGGATTCTACGATCTTCCTATGCGAGTATAATGAGAAATCAACTAAGCTTGGTCCAGTCAACCTTCCTTTGTATGAAGAGGGTTCTTATGTCTATAAACAATTTGAAAACAATGAATTCCCAATGTTTTCGCCAGAAATTTCAAAGCAATCAACGTTGGACGCAGCAACGAATTTTCTATCTCTGCACTCGCAAAGCGCTATACTTCAAAACAATAAACAAATCAGTCTTTCAAAAGAAACAACGGCATTACAAAACGCTCCATGTTCGATTCCGGTGGTTAATAGAAACGAAATCTGTGATCAAAATCCATGCTGTCAGATAAACCATATTGAATCAAAGGAACCGCACCCGTTAGACTGCGCCTCCAGACAAAATATGCTTTTTACTAACAAATATACGTTTTCCAGGATACGAAATCGTCCTGAGCCATATAATAGAAGATTTTGCACCAAAAATAATGCGATAGAACGGCATGATGAAGGGAAAACCAGACAGACGAATTCCCAAATGTGTCGACGTCATACAAAGAGGCGAAACAAAGCGAAGTCTCCTGCTGCTGATCGTGTGAACCTACATCAATGTTATTTCACCGGATGCTCTAAATCCTATTCAAAAAGTTCCCACCTGAAGGCACACATTAGAACTCACACAGGAGAGAAACCTTATGTCTGCCACTGGGCCGATTGTGACTGGAGATTCGCTCGCTCAGATGAACTGACGAGGCATTTTAGAAAGCACACGGGAATACGTCCATTTCGATGTGACATTTGCTGTAAAACATTCGGGCGAAGTGATCACTTGTCTTCGCATATGAAGAAGCACGTTCGTTGAGCACGAGGAGGAACACGGATTTGAAAAAAAATCGATACGGGCAAGGTGAAAATAAAGAATTGTGTTATTGTCAAAGAAATGAAAATACCTGGAAGACTGTCATTTGGAAGTCGAGTTGTGCGACAGTCTCGTTAAAATTATTCTCAATTCAAGCAATCATATGTTCACAATAAAAAGCGGTCAGACTCTTTTAACATGACGTGTTTTTATTTAGGATTTTCTCAGTTTTGTGGAGAGTAATGAGGAGCTAGATGATTTGTAAATTCAAGATAAATAGAATAGATGTTGCTAAATTCAAGTTAAATAGAAATTCTGTAAATAAAATTCCCTAGGCTGCGTTAGTTGAACATTAACAAGTTAGAAGATCACTTAAACCTACCCGAGATCCTACAGAGATCAATCGAAGAGTTGCGCAGAATCATTTATTATGGATTCCTCAGTTAAACTATCTTATGCGTAGCGGGATAACTCTGGTGTTTAATTCTGTTATTTCTTGATTTCCTATGAAAGGGTACACCCAACACTCTTGGGTTAAGTTAGGAAACAACAAAATCTGGAAATTTAATACTCAATAACAGAATTGAAGTGGATGGCTCTAATAGCCTATTTTTATTGATCTTCTTTCGTACGATCATGCTGGCGAGTGCTTATCATTCATAAGACGAATGTAATAAATTTTCATGAGGTGGAATACTTATTATTGATCCTAATAAACGGAACCTGAGGATTAGCATTGACACAGATTTTAGTGTGTATCTAAATTATTCGCCACCTTACTTAATTGACAAGATTGTTGCGATCACGTGAACCGTCACTCGTCAGGTCTTATCGATCGAATGATCGATCGAATTCAAACAGCATTGGAAACCAATGAAGCTGAATTCCAATTATTATTCTCTAATTGCAATGCAGTTATGGTTGAAACGCTACAAATAGTAAAAATAAGAATTAAATAGCAGGCGACGATTATAGAGAGAGAATTGAGTGTGAGGAACACCAACTGAACTGTCTGAAGTAATTTTTATGAACTTAATTAACATTTTGTTTGATAGGGAATGAATAAAATATCATGGTAATAAAATCTCTAAAACTACATCAAAATGGTGACGATAACCCCGGTAGAAAATAACCCTGATTGTAGACGTTGTATGAGCTACAATGTAAGGACTGAATCAATTTGATGGCTTTACCTCACCAACCCTTAAAAAGACCGCCAGCCCGACGGCTAGCCATCGATCGTGTCCGCGTGACCATGACCTGAACAAATCTGCTGAAAATTAACCTACTTCAGTCGTTTGACGAGTTCGGTTACGGTTGAGATTATTACGTGCGAATTCTGCCTGAAGCCAACCATGTGTTGTGTGGTGATCAATAAATCATGATTATGCAGTGTGTTTGTTTTCATTTTCGATTGAAAAACCTATGTTTGGCCTTTGGATGCGAATCTGTGGTGTGAGGTTACAACCGCAAATTCGATGCGCTTCAGAGAAATGATATGTAATTGAAATTGAGAGGAACATTCACCATGCTAGAATGATAATAATTCTTTGTGATGTGTTGCTCACATCCCCCGAAATTACACTCCACTACCGGTTTATGGATGTTTGCCGTCATCAGGTGGAGACAGTAAGATTAGGTTCAGTGAGCCTTAATACTTCTGTTTCTACAAATTTTGTTTCATTAACAAATGCTTATTAACATAATAGTACAAAGAAACATACCAAACATTTTTCTGATCACGTGTCATCTTACCAAGCAGCTATATGACCGCGAAGGATTTGGGGATCCTTCGCAGCTTTATAACCTTGCACACTGGCACATTTATCTGAATAATTTAAATATTTCACTGAGGTTTAACAACGACAGAGAGCAAACTCACAGCTGAATTTTTGCAAGGGGTAGAATCCCGAATTCCCAGAAATTTAAGGTCTTTAAACACGAGTTCAACTCCGCCAAGGGCGGTCCCAAGCCCATCTGAGAAAGGAGGAGGGTTGGGCTTAGGGCTAGCAACCCTATCCCGTAAAACCTACATTGCTACGGAAACGATGACAACAGATCCGTGGTTCGGTCATGTCTGCAGGATGGATCCCAGTTCGCATACGAAGGTAGCCATGCACTGGCATCCGCAAGGTAAACGAAAAAGGGGATGGCCCAAGGAAACTTGGCGCAGAACGTTGGAACGCGAACTACATGCACAAGGATTCACGGTGCATACGGCAACGGAAGCAGCGACAAACCGGAACCACTGGCCTCATGTGCCACCCGGCACGGAGAGGACTGAATCTGAAAACACGTCAATCATAGTATTTTAATCCAGAAACTTGAATTGCACGGGATAACAGGAAAACTTCTTGCTTGGCTAGAAAACTATTTAAGCGACAGGAGTGCCCAAGTCAGAGTTGACGGCGCCTTATCGAAACCATTCAAAATTACGAGCGGAGTGCCCCAGGGTTCGGTCCTCGGAGCGATTTTGTTTCTGATCTACGCAAACAACATTCCCGAGCGTGTTAAATGCAAGATTATGTTATTTGCAGACGATATAAAGCTTTGGAGAAGCATACGTACCAATGATGACTGTGAAACTTTGCAGAAGGATCTAAACACATTGCACGATTGGTCTTTGAGAAACAAACTACCATTCAACTTCCAAAAGTGCAAGGCGTTAAACATTGGAAAGACTGTTAATTACAACTAAACTCTTGGGTCCCACCAACTCGTCTGGACAACTGAAGAGAAGGATTTGGGTGTTTGGACCAGTTCAAGTCTGAAGACTTCACTGCAGTGCAAAGCGGCATACAAAAAGGCGTCACAAGTATTGGCGTTATTGAGACGAATTTTCGGCAGATTCTCCAATCAGTCGGTGCCCCGTATCATAAACACCTATTTGAGACCAGCGATGGAGTACGCTGTTCAGGCTTGGTCACCCTGGATTCAGAAAGACATCAATCTTCTGCAGCGTATTTACCACCGAACCACAAAGCTTGTACCAGGACTAGCTGCTAAACCATATGAAGAACGTTTAAGGAGTCTCAATCTTTTCGACTTTCGCTGTCGTCGACTAAGAGGTGACCTCATACTGATGTACAATATTATGCACGTCCCTAACCATCCCTTGTCCAAACTTTTCACACGCTCGCCACCCAGTGCCAGTCGGAAACATGAACTTTCAGTGCTTATTCCCACTTCAAGACTGAACTGTCGAAGATATTCGTATGCTGTACGTGTAAGTTTCACATGGAACACCCTCCCCTCTACTGTTACACACTCAGCCAACCTGGATATTTTTAAAGCTAATTTGGACAAACACTTGAGAGACAACCCAAACTTTGATACGATACACTACATGAGTTTTCCTGTTCTTCTTTTTTATTGTATATACCTCATAACTCCATCCTATGGTTATTGTTAAGCTAAATGCTTTAGACATTACAA
>JACCGJ010007410.1:0-25510 GCA_013407085.1 Atriophallophorus winterbourni
GTGAGTATTGCATTGGCAATGAGCGCTAATAACGGGCATTCGAATGATATGCAAAACTGTACCCTCCGGCGCAGCACAAGAGCAAAATCGACGTGAAGTTCGACGACTACAATTACGAACTCGTAAAATTTCTGGTTTCGGAATGATTGCATTAGAACGGTCCAATCAACAACATCTGCGTAAGTATGGGTAGATGGACGACGTCAGCCGCAATCGAACGATATGTAATTCGTCAATGTCGGGCTAACAAGCCCTACGTGATGAGGGCTTAATATGTACCAGTTGGCAAGAAATCGACTGGCAAATCAGATCAAAGTGACAGCCGTGACAGATAGCTTGATGATCACCGTTGTGATTGTTTGTGTGCCTGTAAAATATAGGCATGCTTTGTATTGTGGTGCTCACATCCCCATCCCTTACATACCACTACCGGTTTCTAGCTATTTGCGTGCCTTGTTCATTGTCTTGTGCGTAATTAACACCTTTGACCAATCGTCTTCTCTTGTGTTGTGGGATTCGTGGGTGAACGCGAGTAGCGTTGAATGGATTGACCTCAGGGATGAATTTAGGTCGCAATCAATTTCGGCTCCTCTTCCCAAACCCACCACTCGCTACTATACGACCATTTCCATTGTAGTACGGTGAACATACTAATTTGACCAGGTTTAGAGAGCACTTCAGCATTCGTTACTATGTCCATATACGATATGTTCAATTTTTGGCGGACGCTCCTTAATTGGAACACATTCAGCTTTCGTTTGTGTCTTGCGTGAATGTTTCAGATTTTCACTACAATGCAGTAAGGTTTTTAGTGCGCACGATATCTCAAACACGAGAGTTTGATTAGGGACAAAATGGCAGTTGCTCTACCAATGTGCCTATCAAACTCCGTGTCTGGCGATGGGTTATCCGCAATGGTTAAACAAAGATATATGAAATGATGTCCTGCTTCAAACTGACATATTTCAACAGTGATGATGAGAGTCGATGCAGTCCCTTGACCAATTATTTTCTTATTGCTCGTGCTGATTTTCAGACCAGAGTCTTTACATGTTGACGAAAAATCTGTCTATTAGCTATTGTAGGCATACGTTTGAGTGAGGAATGATGGCTGCCTCGTCGGTAAACAGCTAGTTGCTGATTAGCAATTACCGTACCTTGGTTTGTGCTGTGAAAAGTTTCTACTTAAAAAACTTGTCATTACTTCACGTGAGTAGGTAAATACATTCTATTATCGTCCTAAAAGCAAAGAAAATACCGAACAGCGTAAGAGCTAGAACACGCCACTTTTTGACACCTCAGCGAATTTCAAAGGCTTCTAAACTGCAACCGTTAATATTGACTGTGCCTTTTATGCCTTCAGGAGCTTTTGCAGTTTTGAAGGACATTCTTTATGATCAAGCATTTATGAAAGACCCTCCTTGCTGACGTTGTCGAACTGCTTTTTTGAATCAGTAAAAAAGCGTATAATGGCACATGCTATTTCCCAACCCCTTCCCTGTAGTTGTCTGAGGGAGAAGATCCTGTCAACGGTTGATCTTCTCCTGCGGAAGCCACATTGAGATCAGTAGTAAAAGTATTGCGCTCCAACGTGAAAGTTTCACGAGATTCCGATCTTTGATTTATTTTGACATGAGTTTCAAGTGAAACTACGGCGACAATCAATGTGACATGAGTTTCAAGTGAAACTACGGCGACAATCAATTTGAGGACTGTAAATAACCAATCATTGAAAGGTTACATGTTTAAAATCACTGCCCAGTCATCGAAAATTGTTTCAGTGTGATTAGAGATGTTCAGTAGTTTGAAGCTAAATCTATCGCTGTGTGAAATCTTACATTCTGCATTGAAAGAGACATTCTTGTAACAAATTGAGGACACCAGAAATCCACCATAGCTATTTTATCAAAGCTATGATTGAATATTCCATTAAAGGAAACGTGTAATACATCAATTTCCGGGTTAAGGTTTCGGGTTTAAACTGCCTCATATCCTGATCAGCACTCTCATGATTCACCATGCTTTACTATACACCACTCGGCAATTATGTATTGAATTTGGGTGATAAGTAATGTAGACACCGATATATTTTTCGGTGCTAGTTCAGACGAGCTCTTGCATATCAAGCTGAAAAGTGTAGTACACAATTTTGTAGTTGAAAGGCAGCTCATTTGACAGCGACTAACTATATTAGGTGCTTATATTCCGCTGTAATGCGACACGCTTGTCAAAGGTGAAACACGATTCCATATCTTCACATCGACTTCCAAGATTAACAACTTGCAATGGATGTTCACCGCTACACACCAGAAAACAAAATGTGCAAGCACAGAGCCTTTGCACTAATGTGTCTTTTGCTCACAGCAATGGGATCTTTTAGTCAACTAACTGGTTTATTCTATTATACTCAGTTGACTTTCCTTCCTTCAGCTATTCTCTATCTTCGTGAACGAAACAATTCTTCGGCGTCAAATGCATCACACGACTGACAGCTGAATTTTCATCAAGATTTGAACGGATTTTATTTCTCACTGTGAAATGCATCCCGCGAACAACACTGCAGAATATCTAACTACGAAAATCTGTCAAATAGCTTTTTTGGCTGACTCTCATGAACAAGATTTATGTGTCATTATTCCGTCCAATTGAAGAAATAGAATGAGGTTTTCGTTTTGTAGCAAATAAATTAGGACGTAACTTGCGTTGCCTCAGAGGGACCCTTAGTTCTTTCGACTGTAGTATTGTGTGTAGCCTGATTTATGCTTACATTTGTACTGTTAATGAGTTGGCAGTGGAAGGTTTGGAATACCAATCCCCGAAACGAAACTCATTAGCGCATGGGGATAACGTTGGTTCTGGAACATTTGAATCAGTTATAAGTAATTCGTCTATGTTTTGAAGATCACCATTCAGCTCAACTGGCAAATATATTTTCATCTGGACAATACCCATGCAAGCAACTTACCCTTAAAGACGGTTAAACTAACGCATAATTATCTGGCATATTCACAAGAATCCTCTTGAATTATATCAAAAACAACACGATCGCTAAATCAGTCTTGCCTAACCTACATTTCACAGCGATTTCTTTTTTCGGCCATCCATCAATCCTGATGTTTTTCTACCATTTTCAACATGTCACCATGTAATCAAAAGACGCTTTACGCTACCAATGCTTTAGATGTAGTGCAATGTTTTTTCGAATAGTTTACCTGAGCCAGTCGAAAAAATCTTTAAACGAACACTGAACTAGTATCGTCTATTATCATCAGGAAGCTCGATGTATTTTGAGGTCATTGGTAGTCGAAACCAACGATATTTCAGATATGCAGATATGACAGGCAGTTCGAATTTTTTCTTAAAATCTATGGAATTTTAATGAAACTTTTGTGGTTTAATCAATTTTGTTCTCCGAAAATTCGTATAAACTAATGAAGCTATTTTGCTCTCTTCTCCTTCACCATTTTTGTCATCTTTTCGACTCAAATGCGAATTCCTACCAGAACAGTATAATGGTGCTTCCACGTCAATCTGGGAAATAAATTTCTGAATTTCAGAAATGGTCACACTCTGAGCAAAACTCACATTAGTGACGGCATCAGAAAATCGATAAAATCGTGATGTTGTGCTCAGCCAATCGGATTGAGGCACCTCACACGGGGCAAGCGTCGTATTGCCGGGCGGTACACGAGCAGGCCATTTGGATTCATTCACAAGTTTAAAGTAGGCAACGGATGCTGTGACGATTGCTTCGTACGCAAATATCACGTCCAGCTTTTGGAGTCAGAAAGAAATATTGTAGGTGAGGGGGAATTCGCGCAAGGTAAAATAAAATGCCAAAATTATCGAGTTGGAAGTTTCAGGAGTTACGATTCAACGGCTTTTTTTACTAGGTTCGAAAGCTGTTGATCACAAGCCAACTAAACGTTTTTCGTGTATGGAGATGCGATAGGTTCCGTATCCACTCATGTTGCCAAAACCAATGTTATTTGATTCAACTATTCGAACTGAGTCATTGTTCAGGTGTTCAATAATGGGATTGTTTAACATGTTTGAAAGAACATACATATAGTTTTCCATTGTTAAAAGTCTCCCTGAAACTAATCTTACTGTATCTGCCTGATGGCGGCAATCAGCCAGAAACCGGCTGTGGTGTGTATGTGAGGGGATGAGAGCAACACTACATATATGGTTTCTTTGAAATGTAATTGTATTAAACTTTAATATGTACAATTCGGCTTCATGTGGTTTAAATTATACTTGAGCGAAATTTATGGTACTAGCAAGGCTCCTGCAAGCACAAAGGTTATCAACTGCACCATGGATAGAAATGCATAATTGCATCATGGATTCTCTCTACGACGGGTATCTCCTTTCAAGTGACTATTTTTCAAAATATATTCGCATTTACTCAATTACGAAGGTGCGAAAAAACGAGAAGATTAAACTTCTATGTGAAAGTTCAATTTCTTCAGAACATGTATTAGTGCTAATTTTCTACATTGATATAATGACAGTTATATTTTTATTTCAAAGGATACAATTCATGAAATGATAAACGGTAAAATGTTAAAGTCTCTGTGAGCAGGACAATGATATATGTCATGGAATTAGGCATGAAAAGTATAATATGTTGCCCGGGAAAAATGTTACAAGTAGTTTCTCGAGAAGGATTTGACCTTGAATGGTAAGCAAAAACTCAAATTTTCGAATAAACAACCTACAAAATAATGGTGTTCCTAGACGATACGAGAAAAAATCGCTTGAAATCACTCCAACTAAACGGAATTTCTCGATATTACATTCCAACCTAATTTATACAATAACATGACAGTTAAGTTTGGTCTTTACGATACTGAAACAAAAATTTGTATTTTTTGGAGCTGTTAGCTTTTTATAGCACATTCAATGTTGTATTTGCTGTGATTTACATCGAATGAAGTTTGAATATTTCCTGATTCGTATTGTATGGTCACGAAGAGTTTTGTAATATTGTGAGCCGAGAACAAGTAACCTCAACGCAGAATGTGCTCAATGATTACATCGAACAAAGTCTACGACACTTTAGAACAGCGTAGCTAGTGTCTGCTGATTGCTAACAGTATGTATGCAGTCATTTTGTACACTTATTAGGTTTCGACCTAGTAGACAAACCAAATTCCTTCTCAAACATGCACAAGAGTCCATCAGGTTATGTTCAGCTTTTACGCGTTTCGATGAATATAAGATGATCGAAGTCACACCTATAAAAAACGTTCTATCATTCTACATGGTAGTGTGTTTTACTAGCCCGTGATGCAAAATGATACGTCTAACGTCAATGCCCATCATGAGTAGTACCAATGTTCGCGGTCAAGTGTAACGACGTCGCATTTTTATCATGCTTGCTCTGATATACCAAGTCTTGTTTATTTTGTGATGGTTAAAACTCATTTTATTCAACGATCGACTTAGAAGTGGTAATTGCGGGATGCATTCAATTCTTCCCACCTTGTCAAAGTCCATTTGATTCCATTTTTCTCCAATCGCATCTTGCAAACGTTTCAACAGTACAAAGTTCGCGTTGCTCAGGTCAAGTTTCAGGCAGAATAAATACTTCACGTAATTGCGAACGCCACACGAAACGCTATTCGTCGTCCCATCGGTCCGACAGACCACACCGCAATCCGTGTAACTCAACGTGGGATCATAAACGAGCCAATAAAGTGAGGACATTTCGTCGTTAATTGAGTGATTTGTAAACGTATGAAGGAACTTGGACATGGTGGATTGGGAGACGTAAGTGGACCAGAGTTCGGATCGGACCTTCTGGTAAAGTCGTGGTAACAATTCATTAATCTGCCCTGTAGAAGTGTTCGGTTCTATCTGGATGAAATACCGGCTTATGAATTGGTTGCTAGTGTAATCCGTGAAGAGTGAATTGGGGCCTGTAAAAAAGGGAAAGCGGTTTAACTGTTACGCGAATGTGGGAGAAAATTGTGGGGAAATTAGAATTAAAATGGACTATTCGGTAAACGTTTTCGTCATCAGACCGGGTATAATTATTGGCGACCTAAATAAGTCCATGTCGACTAAGGATGCACGAGCTGATATGCTCCACAGCGATCCATATGAATTAACATTCGGATTCAAGAGGTACAATCTCTTCCCCAGCGTTATCAGCAACAGACAGTACTCTGTTGGTAGGAGGTATTCGCATGCGTCCGATGTGATCTACGTTCAGCATCCACGAGCAGTATCTGATTGTCCCCAGATTGAAGACGAAGCGTCACACAGTACCTTCATGGTGTGTGATCAAGTTCCAGTTCTTCCAAACATGTAGTGTCAAGAGCATTCATATGGTTTTTCTAAAAGGTCAACTTCATGATTTTAACTGTTTATAGAATAAATCTCTTGGAATAAAAACAATGTATAACTACAGGTGAAGCACTATGGTGTGCGGTAAAATTGTGTGATGTACATGTATGTATGAAATCATATACATAAAATGAGGCAGTGTCTTACAATCATAGACTGCTCATGTGTTATGCCACATTTCGAAATAATTTAATCAGAACAAGGTGTATTAGTTTGCAGGTGGTGTCAAATTTAATTCGTCATAGATTGTTCAGCGTAATCATTGCTTACTAAATGGTAAATAAAAATGTAAACAATCAGATGGAATAGAATAGTATCATTTACGTTCTCTGAAATGTTTTTGCATTAAGTTTCATGTGTATTTGCATAAACTTGTTTACTATTTCTTCGTTGTACCTTAAGCTCCTGTTCGCCTAATTTGATAAAACCTCATTCGGAATCATGTGCTTCGTTTGGCTCAATTCGTTAGCAAAATGCATGTTAAACGCAGAAAAAAAATCGTTTCCAATTGAACTATATATGTATTTAATATTCGGCAAACTTCACATACATGTATGTACGATATCGTACTATATACTACAATTAAATCATTTACGTTTTTGCTTTGTGTTTTTGTATAAAATTGAAAAAGTCTTCATAGAAACATGATTTAGGAATACGCGATACGTATCTTTGTCTCATTCAATAAATATGTTGGCTCATTCCTCGCACGAGAAACATTCATTAGACCTGATGCATGTTGAAGACCTACCCAATTCCTGATCAGTGATAAACACCGTATCCTTCAGTGTATTCGAAAGCAAAGCTCCAGAGAATGCTGAAATCGCAGAAACCAGCGCACATCCGGGGAATCTCACGGAGGGTATTCCAGTTACCATTGTTTCCCCGTTTGCAGTTCTGGCAGGAATTGATGGGCAACTGATTGGGCTAGACATCAGCATTCCCGAATCCAACTGCCGGGCCAGATAATTGATGATACATCGATTTCGTACGAACATGGTCAAGTCTATGATGACGTCTGGTACCAAGGATGCGTTTTCTTTGACTGCGATGCAAACTGCGTGTAGAAAGGTGAAATGGGGATGATGTAACTAGTGTTTATGAGCTAGCAGGGTACTTTCTCGTGTCTCAAAAATCGAGGGAAACTAAAACGTGAATTCACAAACGAATATGTATTTTGTAACAAAGTTTTAAAAATTCTACAGTACTTTTTTCAGAAATCTGAACTCAGAGGTTATTTGTGGTAGAAAATGCATTTGGATTAACCGAATCCAAAGGATGCTAAGGTATATAGCGTAAAGTACATTAAAACTTAGTTAATGGGGAATGCGTGATTTGACGTACAGTCATTTGCTCTTGATATTGACCTTACGAGTTGGGAGGAACATGCTCTCGACCGTTCACTTTTGAGGCACTGTGTAAAACGTTATCTACAAGCTTTGGATGAGCAGATGCTGCTTCTCGACTACCGATCGTAGATCACGCCATCAGCGTGCAAATGATATCAAGTGACCGAATACTCCCTGGCGCTGTGAGGACTGCGGGAAAGATTGTCACTCCTGAATCCGAAAGTTGAGTCCTTCAGGATGCTATGGGGCATGAAATCATCACGTGTTTGTGATGTACATTCAGGGGCGATACTTGCCGAAGGAGGACCAAAATAACACCCAGTCTCGAATTAAAAATTCCGGTAAGGTGTTTCAGATGTTAAAGTTCTCTTAACAAGAGCAACCACTAGCAAGAATGTAGTATTGCTGATTGCTTTGCATGATTCCATCATTGAATAACTTCTTCAGACTTTGATAAATGATAAGGAATGTGATTTTCGATGTGAAGAATTTTAATGGTCAAAGTGAGATCGCTTCGTAAGAGTCTTTGTGTAAGATCTTGTAATTTGAGTTTGTAAAGAAACTATCCCGGAAATAGTCGCCATAACGAAAACGTGGTTCCACGCCTCATTGTCTGACAAAGAGCTGGCCTTGCCCAGCATGTCTCTATCCTGCCGTGACAGTTTAGGTGATAGCGGAGGAGTAGCACTCTACTTCAAGCAGTCGCTTATCTGTAGAGAAAAGAACGATGAGACCTTTGATATACTCGGCAAACATTGGTGCACTCTGACTCTTACTTCAGAAGACGAATGCATTATTGGATTGATCTGTCGTTCTCCAACAACTGCTCCTGACCCAAACAATAAATTGATTGATGGTTTGCGCTATGTGAAAACGCGGCACGAGACCCAAATATTGTTTATGGGGGATTTCAATCTTCCCCAGCTGTACAGCCGGAATGATCATATATCAGAGATACTTGATTATTCACTTCAAACTGTCTTAGATTTCGTACCCGCTTATGACCACCTTGCGGGACTAACATCTTTGAGGGGATCAAACTGACCGTCTAGTTTGGACCTAATACTTACGTCAGATGGTACCGCTGTAGAGAATGTTTTCTATAAACAGCCAATCGGACGAAGCGACCATGCTGTCCTAAAATGGCTTCAAAAGTACTGCGTTCTTGACGACTTCTCTATGTTTTTGGATCTTTTTAAATAAGTAGTAGGGTGTGGGGGATGGAAAAGTATGCAAATCTGGATACTTTGTAGTATGAAATACATTCAAAAGTATGAAATCTAGCTGTACATGCTGTATAATTCGGAAAACGTATTATCGATCGAATCGTGGTAGTTGGAAATTTGTTATGAACGCACGGAATGGAACAGTGAACAAATGTATGAATATCGTTAAGGGGTTTGTGTATTTGCGTTTGAAAATGAACGATTTCGTACATTTCTAATGCTCGTGGTAAACTATGCAGCATCACGACTCTATGAAAACGGAAAACAGGGGAGTTTATGTGGGATTAAACAATACAAAGGTCTACGCAGTTAAGGAATGGAGAAGATGTGCTTCATCAGGGAAATCGGAATAATTTTATGTAATCGATGGAAATGTTGCAAGCCCTTGATGGGCATGACAAATAAACCCAAGTGTAAACGAACCACGTTTCACGGTTGGCTCAATACTCGTTAAAATATCTCTTTGAGAAAAACCACTACTGTAGCATTTCAGATTATGCTGGATATATCTCAAAGTGCTCACTCGGTATGCGCTACAAAGATATCACGTGGAATATGAGCATGAAGGAATTTAGGACTGGTTGATTACCTTCATCCTTCATTTTCACAATCGCCGATGCATGGTCGCCGTCGACCGTGTAATGTGCCACGGTTATTTGTTGCTCTGGATTCGTGGATGGATATCCATAGAGATCGCGATGTGCCATGTCGGCGATCAGCCTCAATTCAGGGCGATTAACCGGAGAAATGACCGCTACAAAGAGAAAATTGGGAATACGTTGCAGATTTTTAAATGTATCTAACAATAATTAACCACCAGTAACAAAACGCGTCACTATACAGTGGGCGAATCCGCAACACCAGTACCAACTCACGATAATTAAACTTGAGTTCACCAATTACACGATGGGCCCTAGTGGTCAACTATATATATAACATGAGTTTATCGTTCCGTTACATTACTCTAGTGTATTGAATATCTTTTTCTAGATGAAAGGCTGACTAAACCACAAATGTTCATGCCTTCAACATTTGGTTTATTTTATAAGTTGAAATCATTTAATTTTGCAACATTTTTTGGCTGCCCGTTAAAGTACTACATCTGACCAATATAACCAAATCTCTCATAATTGTTCACGCGTTTCCCTACGTTTTTACGTCCATATTATATCAATTTACAAAATTTATTCCATACATATGTGTGTGGACACGTGATTGAACAAGTTGGTCCTACCATTGTTATAAAACAATGGTATACAAACGCAAACCGTGTTTCAAATTACTCCACTATTCGAGGAATGTGGATCCTGATAGTACCGTCCCGAACTGATGGGTGCAAACAGCACGAATCCGGTCGTGGGATGTGTGTAATGAAGATTCTGGATGCGATTTTCATTATTATGTTTATTATAATAAATAAATTTTCATGAAATATGGCAAAGCTGGACAGCAAAAATTATCGAGAGAATGCAAAACTCGCTTACTGATTTAAAATTAGATGAAGATGAAGCACACCTACCTAAATGTAGTCCTTCCGAGCAACAGATAGTAATAATCATAAACAGAAGCGCTCTCTGATTTTCTGGCACGTTCATTATTTTGACACCATGTAATCCTCCATTCGCGAAAATATATAACTAATAAGAACAGCCAATGATATTAGCACATCCAAAGGAATTTATGTTGGCTGTCTATCATACTACTACTCATATAAATAGGCTAACCAATCTTGTTATTTAGGAATTTTTAAAATGAAAGTTCACACCAAAAGGTTTGCAACTGCGAACAATATTTTTAATGAAAATTTGGCCTCATTTTGATAAACCGAGGATTGTTGTATGTTGGGGGAGACTCTTACGCAATTAGGAATTATTCAAACCAGATAAAGGTTGGGTAAATTGAGAGTATAATGGTAGTCATATTGAGTAATTTTTTATATTGAAAACATAAAGGAAACCGTTGAAACTTTGTATCGATTAAGTTGCCTGGGTTTAGCAAACACACACTTCTTAGAACTAATTTTAGAAGAATGTTTAAGGCTCTCTAAAATCAAAGGTGCTTGAATATATTCAAGCATCTGTTTTAAATGAAGACAAAGTAATATAAAGGTTTAATGTACGATGCAACCTTCTGAAAAACAAGCAGAATGCTGAGCTTGTAATGTATTTTAGACAATTAACCGCATTCCATAAAACCGTTTGTGCAAAACAGTTCAGAACAACCTTCTGTGATCGATGAACTTTCATGGTGAACGTCGATATTGGGCGAAGATGAATGATACTGTAGAGTTGCGAAATGAATTAGCCATTAGTGTTTATCATGAGCTTTCGGGTGATATGTAGAAAACCACCGGCAAACACATGAACAAAAAGTGCCGAATAGTCCAACGACGACAATTTCCAAAACATAACAAATCGGGTTTCGAAAGGATTGCCTTAGATCGGTTCAAGCTAAAATCGTACGGTTTGGCAAAAAATCTAATGACAAATCAGATCGAACTGACAACCGGAGCAGACACGTTTCAAAACATTGATGTGGTTAGTTTGTTTGTCTATATAATATATGCGTGATTTTCTTTGTCTCTTGTGTTTGACCAACCGTCAACTCTTGTTGCGTGGGATTCATTGGTGAACGCGATGGGCGTTGGAATTGTGGCCTCATTGATGAATGAGGGCACAATAATCAAGTGAACGTGAAACACTGGGGTAGCGTGAGGTAACGTTAATATTTGGACAATGACCTGAAAAGTACTTATAAGAGGCCAGTTGAAGGAATAATCAACCGGAAATCGGGGGATACTCCGGATCACTTTGTGTGATTCAAAGAACACAATAAACGTTCTGTTCGAAAACGTGTTAACCTCTGGTTCACAACAACATGACATTAAACACATAAAATTGGAAACGGCCAAAATAGAGAGACCAATTGGTGGGCCGGAATTCAACACAGAAATGTCTGGTCTTGATAAGACAGCGCGATCAAGTGTGCTTCATATTCGACGTATAAAATTTCGGAATTATGTGTATCTTAAGCAGCCAGAGGCTAAAATGCTGTAGTGGGTTTTCACCGGATCAGATTGCTGCGAGAAAAAGGCCAATTTACGAATATTGGTTTTTTTGGTGCTGCTGTAAAGCGGATCCTAAAGCCCAAATAGAAGCGTCGGTAGTAAGCGATAAAGGAAATATCTGATATAGGATAATTTGGTGGCACTGCAAAAAACTTTTAAGAAGACAGCAAAATCAGAAAGTGTATCTGGTGAAACTTGAAGTGACCTCAAGTTTGAATGGACTAATTGTTGTTGGCCTTCTTTGGTCGATGTCGACCATGGATGTACATTAAAATCGCATGAATCTTCATGTTGTACAGCTTTTGGAATCACTAAACAGTCTGATTCGGGAGGAACAATCTCTCACACATCGCCGGCAACGATAGTCAGAACTCGGTTGTATTGCGTCGGTTGCACGCCAGCGGCGTGATCTGCGTTCAGCAGCGAAGAGCTGTATCTAATCCTCCCCAGCTTGCAAACGACGCTTTACACAATGTCTCCAATGTGAGCGGTCAAAAACAAGTTCTTCACAACTCGTGGGGTCAATGCAAAGAGCTTTCATATCTCTTTTACGAACGTCTTTGTAACGCGAGTGCGGTCTGTCCAATGGTCGACTTCTTAATTGCAACTCACCATAGAGTAGATCTTTCGGAATCCGATGATTTTCCATTCTGTAGACATGACGAAGCCACCGCAGGCGGCTCTGTCGCAATAGAATGAACATGCTCTGTAGAACAGCTTTTGAAAGCCCTTCCGCATTAGTCACTCTGTCCATCCACGATATGTTCAAGATACGACGGATGCTTCGTAGATGGAAAGCATTCAGCTTCCATTCGTGTCTTGCGTGGGTGGTCCAGATTTCACTGCCGTACAGTAAAGCATTTAGTACGCAGGCGCTGTAAATCATCATCTTTGTCTTTACAGTCAGCTTGCGGTTACCCCAAAGACGAGAGTATAATCGCAACAAAATGACAGCTGCTCTGCCAATCCGCTTATAAATCTCAGTGTCTAGCAAGAGGTTATCCGCAATGGTTGAACCAAGATATGTAAAATGATGTACTGGTTCAAGCTGACAGTTTCCAACAGTGATGATTGAAGGCGATACAGTCCCTTGACCAAGGACTTTGGTCTTGCTCGTGAGGATTGTAAGCCCAAAGTCTTTGCGTGCCGACAAAAAAACAGTCCATTAGCGAATGGAGGTTCTCTTGGGAGTGAGCAATAGGGGCTGTATCGTCGGCAAACACCAAAAAGCGGGGCCTTCAAATCGGCCGTGCACAAACGATCAATTTTCGCCACATTATTCTTCTTCATTTTTCTTAATTTGTCATGATTTCATATCAACAAATGACGATTTTTAACGCGCACAGTTTAAAACAATTACGTGATGTCGTGTTTTCCAGTGAGAATTCTGATATAAATAACTTTGGCTATGCTATTCGTAGACGTCATGACTTATCTAGAATGCCTATACCTTGTATTTTATCATCAAACGTTCGTTCGCTGTGGTCCAAGTATGGTTAAAGTTCACAACTGCTCACTTCAAAAATTTCAAAGCATATCGGCATTGCCATGTTTCAAGAAACCTGGCTTCACTCGACAATAAAGAATGAGTTGCTCTCCATTGAAGGATTCAACTGTTTTCGCCTTGAGGAATCGTGAAGGCGGTGTTATCACATATATTCGAAACGATTGGTGCTCATGCTCCAAACAGATTTTTACTTTTGACAAGCTTGAAATATCTTGCCTGGCTGTCGAATGCAAACTCCGACATCTTTCTAATTTTCAATCCCTTATTTTGATAAATACTTATGGTATCCCCAATTGTCAATCTAACGTTTTTAATGCATTCATTGATGAACTCGTAATGAAACCTGCTCCTTTTCAAAATTCTTTGATTCTTTTAGCTGGCGACCTCAAGGACTGCAATGTACCTATGTTTTCCCTCAAAAATGTTTTCGCTCAAAAATGTTCAGTTCTCAACTCGAGCTGACGCATTTTTGGACTTTGCCCTAACAAATGCACCTCATCTGTTCCACGCCCGCAACTTTGCTCCAATTGGTAATTCTGACCATTGCATTATCAAACTTCTCCTTAAAATTTATGAAAGCACTGGACATAGATACCTCACCCGCAGTAACGGCAAAAAGACGACTTCCAGAGCTTGTCAGCATGACAATATTTCAACCCTCAGGGACATGCTTTCTACCACTGATTTTAACATTTTTCATGAAGATGATGTTTCCGTAAAATGTGATGTTGTGACATCCTATCTTAACTTTTGCTTTGAAATCTGTTGTCCTAAAGAAACTATATTTGTGAGTCCTCACCGTTTTTCCTCTGTCCACCTAAAACGCCTAAGGAGATTGAAACAGAAAGCCTTCAAAATACATGATCGTAAAACTGTTGAGTTACTTTCCCAGTCAATCAAGCTCGAAATTCGGCGTCGTGAAAAGCTGTACACGAACACACTTCTTGGAACGAAAGACTGTCGTCACCTATGGCGTGCGCTTAAACAAATTTGTGGAAAGAACAACAGGAAATCCCCACCTATTTTTGACATTAATTCCTTGAACGAATGTTTCGTGCACCAAATTACTGATAATGACTGTGAGGAAAACTTTATTTTGCCCCCATCCTCCTTTTCCGATTCACCAACGTACCCAATGTCTTTTGTGCACTTTCGGCTGTCTCACGTTTTAAGGCTGCAGGACCTGGTAAACTCTCGCCCACTGTACTAAAAGAATGTGCTGGAGTACTATCATCGCCCATCACATCCATTTTTAATCGTTGCATGGAAAGAGCAATTATGCCGGATTGCTGGAAATCTGTCTGCATTAGCCCGATTCCAAAGAAAGATCCCGGTAAATACCGTCCTATCGCGTGCACGTCGCAGTTGCTTAAGGTACTTGAGAAAATTGTTTTACGGCGACTCGTGTCCAGCTGTCAGGTGCATGATGCTCATCAGTTCGCGTACCGGAAAAATCGTTCAACTGTCGATGCTGTCGCTGTACTCACAGATTTTATCTCACGTTCTCTAGATAGCAAATCTAGAGCAGTACAAACTTGTTTTGGATTACACAAATGCCTTTAACAGTGTTCTAAGAAACTCATTACTTCAAAAATTATCTGATCATGGCGTCACTGCAAATATTCTTCATTGGCTGGCATCCTATTTCGAGGGTCGTATCCAATACACAGTCGCGAACGGCCAAACCTTCCGTGAAATAGCTATTTCCCGTGGTGTCCTTCAAGGTGCAATATTGTCCCCATTTCTATTTTCCCTTTATATTTCTGATCTTCCCTCTGACCTATCTGCACTTACCCTCAAATACACTGATGATGTTGCCATTGCAGTAAATCAAAATAGTCGGATCGAGCAACATGCCTTAGGATCAATGGTAACGAACATTGGTCAATGGTCCTCCACGATTGGTTTATCGTTGAATCCTTCTAAATGCAGCGAAATCGTATTTTCCAACATGATTGGACAGCGTCGTTTAGCCCTTCACCAGGAAATTCCTCGCGTTTCTCTTAACGGCTTGGTGTTCGACAGATGTTGCAGCTTTAAGTATCTTGGTGTTACAATATCTGAAAATCTTAGCTGGACTGAACATGTTACAAGGGTATTCATAAAAGTGCGCCAACTGTCATTCTACGCACTACGTCTCCGTTCTTTCTCCGTTCCACCAAATGTCATTCAACTTTTCGTTCTTTCTTGCATCATTCCCCACTTTCTTTTGGCATTTCCTGTGATTTTTCCCGGCCTCTTGGAAAAGGATTTTACGATGATCAGAAGATGCATTAAGCTCATCTCAAGATTGAGTTGTGTTTCCGCTGATGACATTCAAGACACTATTGTCAATCGTCATTTTCGTGAATGGAGCAGATTGATCGTGAACATTTCTACTGATAGTTTACATCAATTGAATAAAAGCCTTGTTTCTTGCAGATCTTTTTCCTTCACCCGAAGCCGGTACGTTATTACCTATTCAAGAACGAATAAATTTAGAAATTCTTTTATCCCATACTCGACCCGATACATGGTACAGCAATCAAGAGCGGTTACAGAGTTGAAAGAACGCTTGACAATTTTCTAATGATGCCACGATGTCCCAGTTATTTTTCGAGTTAAGTTTTTCAAATTCTCTTAGCATTTGTATAGCCCATGACACTTTTTTATCTCAAGTATTACTTCATTGTGTGGCACGTCATATATTTTATTTTATTTGCATTATATAAAGAACCTAATTTATTGATGCTATGAAGTTAAAGAAACGCTAACCGATTTTTATTTCACGCTGAGATGTCCTGTTTTTTTAATTCTTTTTTTATTCCAGTCACATTTGTCTAGCCCGTGGTAACCTGGCACTTCATTGGCCTATGTATTATTTCATTGTGCGCACACTATACATATTATTTTATTGGTATTATGTGGAGAAATCAATCTATTGCTGAAAATTCGTGAACACGAATAAAGTCATTCTTCTTCTTCTTCTTAGGTCACGGAATAGCACATTTCCTGCCTTGGTTAAAAAGCTTGCCATCACTTCGCGTGCGTAGGTAAACGCCTTCTGTCCTCGTCCCGAAAGCGTGCCTCAGAAACAAAACAAAGAAAAGGCCGAATAGCGCAGAACTAATAACATACCCTTGTTCGACGCCTCGGCGAATTTCAAAGGCTTCTGAACTGCAAACGTTAAAATGGACTAAGCCCTTCATGCCTGAGTGGAACGAAATAACGAGCTTGAGCAGTCTTGGGGTGCAGCCTATAAGATCAAG
This sequence comes from Atriophallophorus winterbourni, assembly GCA_013407085.1. NCBI lineage: Eukaryota > Metazoa > Platyhelminthes > Trematoda > Plagiorchiida > Microphallidae > Atriophallophorus > Atriophallophorus winterbourni. The sequence goes on from JACCGJ010007410.1 coordinate 16,755, forward strand.
CATATTGAAAAGACCCTCCCTGCTGACGTATTCGGATGCCTTCGTTAAATCATTAAAAACAGTGTATAATGGCATAAGCTGTTCCCGACACTTTTCTTGATGTTGTCTCAGGGAGAAGATCATGTCAACGGTTGATATTCTCTTGCGGAAGCCACATTAAGATTCGGAGTAAATTCCGTCAGATAAAACTAGTACCTGAATCTGAAAGACTTCAGCAAACCATTTGCCTACAACAGTCACAGCTACAAATTCTGGGACCGAAGGACGGCTTGGAAAACACCGGACGTTCCATCGCATACGACGAGGATACCAGAGAAAAATGAACCAACTTTAGCAGTGGTGGGCGCTCCTTTGAAGCTTTCCACAGATAGAAATTCTGGACGCTCGATTGGCTTATCAGCAATTTACAGACATGTGCCAACCGAACTGAACTGAACTAATCCCTTGGCGTCGCGATCGTCGAGGATATCCCAATCACAATAAGAAAAAACGCTTTGGCAGTGGTGGTTGCTACTATGCATCTTTCCACCGAAAGAAATTCTGGACGCTCGATTGCCTCGTTAGCCACTTACTCTCCTGTGCAACTGAACAGAACTGAACTAAATCAGAAATACATTTTATCATGTAGATCTTGATACCCTAATCTTAAGAACGATCAAAAATAATAGGATAATGCGCGGCATGCTCAACTGGAGAGCTGCTGGCTATTAAGACGTCGCGAAATATACGTAGGCAAGAGTTATTCCTGGCAGGACTTCGTCAATGAAACTCTCCAGAGTCTGCGCAGCATTTTTCAATCTAAACGATATCCGACAGATTTCCTATAAGCCGATTGGAGTGGTGAGTGTCGCTTTAAGTTTGTCAAGCTAGGTTAACTGAATGTGACAGTTAGCAAGAACAACACCAATATTTGAAAATAGTGGTTGTCGAAATATTTCAGTGAAAATCGTGGATTTGCAGCACCGGAGAAACACCCGGCACTTTTCCGTTGTTATTGGTGCGTTAGTATACACATGGCCTCTAGACATATGCATTGGTGACGACCAGAAGCTGATGGAAGTGCAAAAAATTCCAATCTCTAGCATATGCTCAAACTTAGCTTTTGTTATTGCGAGTTTGTGAATGTGAAGTTGTCTGTGTCTAAAAGATACGGTTAGTTCGTTCGTTATAATGTGGTGTGACACAGAGTGAGTCACCTTGTCGGTTGGCATGGAAGACTGCCTGAGTGATAGACAATCATGTAAATTCGAGCTAAATTGAAACGTTTTTGTAGTGAAAAATTTGATACGAGAAACAATTGTCTCAGTAATGATAGCTGTGAATTGTAATGAGGTTGTCACGTTCACTAAACTCTGCTGTTACATTTCAAAAGATAGACCGGAGTTAGATGAAAAGTTCATAACAATGAAGTCACAAGTTATATCAGCTAGGATAAATACCAAGTAAAAACTACGTCTCAGTTGAAAATGGAGGGTTGAACGGCGTTGGCTGTAATACGAGTACACACGAATACATTGATTTGGATGCAAGAGTTATGACACAAAGTTCAGTGTAATTATCAACCAAAAACAAAGACAATTCGATTAATTTCGAACGAACAACATGCGGCTTCGTTTATGTGGGCCGTCTAACATCGTAGCCATTACTGCCGACCACGGAGATTAACGGTTTGTGAACATGGAATAATTCACTTGAAGGCGTTATCGCTTGGGGTATCACAATATGCGCTCCGGAGATCTCGATGTTCGAGAGTTCGATTTTGATTGTTGAAGTTGGGAATATTTTAATACAAGTGAGTTCACTAAAGAAGGGAGTTTTGGAACTTGTCTTTTCACTTCCAAACAAGAACAATTCTAAATGCAGAACTATCAGAAAGTTGGTCGGCGTTTACTTCGAGTATTGAATCAGCCGCTTATGTGAGCTTCTCTAATGATACGTAGGCATTCATGGCAGACACAACATGAAGAATTTCCGTTAGTGTTTCAAGCCTAAAAATTATAAAAATGCTCCCATCCATTTTTCTGTTTCCAAGTTTCTCTTTAATATCAATTCATTTCGGTTTACACAGGACGATTTGTGTCTGATTTACCAATTCAGCGTCCAGATTGAATTCGGGGTTATGCCACAGAAGAGCGTCCACCACTTCAAACAATAACTTCAGGAATATCTTCGGGGAAGCTTGAATGCAACTACCATCACCAATAGGTGAGGAGAGGCATTAGTGTCTTCCAATGACAACATGAAGATCACACCAACTATTCAATTATGGATAAAAATTAGGAAATAAATAGGCCACGCAGAGTCGATTCTCTTTTTGCAAATACCTGCCGTAGTGGTACATACAACATCTATGAGAAGATAATTGCAGTAATTTTCTTTCCTTTCACTAAATAGTAATAAAAAATTAGACCTGGCATGCCGCTTGGCCAGTTTTACTGAGTGGCCTTGACTACTCAATCTTTGCGCGAGAGCATACATTTCACTTGGAAGAACAATACTGAAACCTGTCCTAATTTTGACGGTTTCAATCAGGTCCCCGCGTAGCTGCCTTTTTTAGTGAGAGGAGATGTACACTCAGCCATAGTTCTCATACGACGTACCTGATTGCCATTCAGACATACGAGTAGCTACGCGCTGAACACTCCTATGCTTAGTAATATATTTTCCCAATAATGTGACCATGCATTAGCGCTATATTTGAGATGTGGTCTCATGACTGCTCGGCATAATGGTATGAAAACCTCATGGAATATGAGGGATGACACTGATCAAATGCTCAAAAGCTTGCTCCTAGCACGTTATTGCTGAAAATTCGTTGTACGCGAATAAAGTAATTTTCTTCTTCTTCTTCTTTTGCAGCAGCGGCACATTGATCAGCCCATTTAAAGTCCGCTGAAACCTCTATACCTAAGTCACAAAATGTCGAAACCCCATTTATCCCGTTTATATAATCTGGTCTAGCAACCACCAGCTTCTAAACGACTTTAGACAAGAGAAACCTTTTAGTGAACTTAACTGGTAGATCCTATGTAGCAGACTACTTGATGACCTTTTCTATATACTCAAGAACATCCTGTTAATTTCGTCATTTAATAAGCTTGACATCATCCACAAAATATAGCATGGATATTTGAGCGACCCTGGCAAGTCGTCAATGAAAATAATTAAAAGTAGCTGTCCCAGTACTGAACCCTGTGGGAGTTCACTAAAAACTCTAACTTTCGGAGAAGACATACTGCCTATCCCGACGCGGAAATATCGATTGCTTAACCAGCCTGTTATCCAGTTACTCATAGGACCATCGATACCCATATAACCAAGTTTGGTTGCAAACAATCTGTGGTTTACCAATTCAAGGCCTTATAAATGTCCAAGTAAAAAGCTTCAACTTATTGGCCTTTATATGGCTTCTTAGTGGCCTCATTTAGAAAACTCGAGATGTGTGCTATGTACGACTTCCCTTTAATAAAAACCTGCTGAACAAATATTAGCAACGGAATATAAACAAGATGACGTCAGATACTAACCGTAATGAGCCTCTCCAGGATTTCACAAAAGATACCTGTAAGACTTACTGGTCTGTAATTACAAACTGAGGAATGACTGCCACATTTTTTATTTTGAATCACATCAGCCAGCTTCCAAATAATCGAAATTAACCCATGCTGCAATGAGGCGTTAAAAAGACGACCCGCCGGTTATGCTACTAATGGCGTCAGGTGTTTTAAAATTTTGGGGTGAATGTCATCTGGGAAAGCAGATACATGAGGGTAAGTTGCTGCAAGGCTATTTGGGATCCGTTATCCTGATGAAGGTTGTCCATCAAACAGTGCGATTTGCCTGTGGTTTGGATTTAACTATATAAAAGCTTCGGGCAGTGCTTTATATTGCATGTCAACCATGATTCGAAGTCACCTTTTGCATTGCTTTGGATTATTACATTTTTATTTTTGACCAATTTATACCTTTCACATCACCGTTTGTCTGAGAAGCTTTGTAAGCTTTCTAGGCACGGTCTCCGATTCTATCACTTGTCACATCGCAGGTGTGCACAAACGGAACCAACATATCTTGCATGGTAGACAGACAGGGGTATATATGCTGCCATTTTGTTGCTATATCGTCACCTGCATATTGACACAAGAACATTTTAGCTTTCTGTGAGACAACGTCGCTGTCTGCATGATTGAAATTGCACCTCAGTTCAGGGGTAGGTTTGTCATACCTGAGTACTATTTGGAAGCTGAACATAACGTGATCACTTTAACTAGTGGATTGAGATATTCTACTTATCGAACTATTTCCTCGCTTGATGAGATTACGAGATCCATTATCGAAGGTAAGCAGCTCTGACGGAACCTTGTGGGCTCATTCACACGTGGGTTCATGGCATGCACGTGAGTCCATTTGATGAAGTGCTCAGGCATCTTATAAGATAAACAGCACTAGTCAGGCCAACATATATGTGGTATGTTAAAATCGCTAACTCTAAGAATCTATCAGCAAATTGGATGCCCACCATCCACTCTCAACTTGGTATTGTCGTCCCAGCTAGAAGCAGTTAGTTATTTAAAATTTCCTACCACCGCTCGGAAAAAGTGATTACGTAATGATAAGCTTCGAGACAGTATTGTGTTTTCACAAACCGTTCTATCGTCCAAGACGCCATTTTAGGCTTGTAGACTGGGGTTTACTCCTGCAGACATATAAATGTTCCCTTCAGTTATCTAGCAATTCCCATGTAATTGAAAACTGGGATAAACTTTGTAAGTATAACAATAATGATAATGCATATTCTTGGATAAACTAATTCATGCAATGCATGATCATTTGTTTTTATGAACAAGTACATCAAATAAAACAGTGATTTTACAAATGTTAAAGTCAAACCTAATTACAATTTTATCGTTAGCAACCCAAAAAGAATAGTTCAGTAACATTCGTCCACATGGTAGCTTGCATAAAACATAAGAATGCATAAATTATTGAAAAAATAATTAATCCCGGAGACTAGAGTGATATCGGCCTTTCAAGAATTGGGAGAGTGTATTTGATTGAATTTCAATAATTCTGAAAATTAAAATATCAAGAAAAAAGTTAAATGATTCTGAGAACTTTTAGCTAAAAGAACGAGAAGCCTTTAAATATCTTATTTAATTTTATCGGTGTTCAAATGAGTTGAGTTGCTTTTTGTAATCAGTCAATGCAGTGTTCAGTCTTATATTATTATGAAGTAAATTCTATACCCGAGATTTTTTGGATATAATGAAATCTGTTCGTACCCGGTTGTGAATTTTCGGTATACATATTTTGTTTTTATGGTGAAGATTATATACTTCGGACTTCTTGAAATCTTATTGAAATCTAATGTTAAACATATGTTTTTTTCAATATTCTGTAGAAATTGTAGAAGATTTTGTCGTATTCTTCGAAGCCATTATGGTTCCAATCATAGGATCTCACATTTTTCCTTATATGAATGTTCATCCGCAATGGTTGTAATGGATCGTGTGAAAAACGTTGGGTGCCTTCTAAAGAATAACTATCAGACCGAGTAATGTTACTAGATTTTATATTGCAGCAAACTAATAAACGTAGTTTATGTAACATGTAAAGCTCCAGGTTGCACTGGGGTAAAGAGATGAATCTATGAAGTAAACCCATGTTCTATTTTGTTTTAGATATCAAGTAGCAAATTTGTTCATAAATGAAAGTGATCCAGAATATCGATAACCTAAATCACGTACACACTGTGCTGGCTGTAGTGGTGTATTATTCAATATGATCGAATCGTTTGGTATGACACATTTGAAATTTATGAAAGTAGATTTGTTGATGTAAAGCTCAAGACCGTTTCGAATAATCCATTGAATTAGAGCATCCAAGTCCTGGTTCAATTTTGATTTATAGTCCTTAGTCTGGTTAGATGGAAAAGCTATGGCAACTTTTATATCATCTTGTTAAGTTCTTGATATGGAGCTAATAATGCACCGGATATGCTTCCCACAATATTGCCCAACCGATTATTGTGGGAGAAGACCAAGGCTTCAGAGAAGTTCGTATGGCAGCTCACTTCCAATAATAACAAACATGGTTTACTCATCTATATATATAGGCTGAGAATGTAAAAGTAAATGACCTTGGAAAATAGCACATTAAAACCGTGTCAAAGACTCGATGGTCCAATCAGAATAAAGAGCGAATATGATCAAATTATAATCATGTTTATCGCGCCAAATAATTCAAATCTATGTTGACATAGTGTCAATATAGAGTCGTAATATCTTCAAAGATATTGAGTTTTTAGGGAAAATAAACGTCTTTTCCCATTACCTCCCTTTTTAAAAGTGACTCAGTACCGACAGAGCTTGGGGTTCACTTGAAGTGGTACGACAGTCTTGCGTCTTCGGTTAGTCCATCGTCGGGGTTCTAGTGCGCGATCGGGAGCGATAATGTCAGGTGGTATTTCAACCGGAGGAGATGGGAGCTGGAAGGTATCAAATAGAAGATCCAACGGAAGATTCACTGGTTCCGCAGGTTCTAACTCCGACTGTCCTTCTCTTGGTCTCAATTGATTGAGATGGCGTATCCAAACGTCGTTTCCAACTTGGATGTCGAACATAACGCTACCTCTCCGACATACAACCTTGCCCTCGATCCATGGGTTTCTTCGTTGTCGATAATCACGAGCATAGACGCTGGATCCCACTTTGAAGCTCCTCTGACTGAGATGCTGATGAACATGAGGTTGCGGTGGCTTCGGGACCATTGCGTTATTGACTGTACGAAGTTTTCTACCCATTAGTGCCTCTGCTGGCGTTTGACTATTCATCAGGGATTCGTGTGGGGTCGTCCGGTAGACTAACAGGAATCGTTGCAAGTTGTCGACGATAGTCCCCTCCCCTCGGAACTTGAGCATTGCTCTTTTGAATGTGTCGACAAACCTCTCCGCTTGTCCGTTCGATTGGGGATGGTAGATCGGAGTCCGGATATGCTCAATTGCATTCTTCTTGCAGAATTCGGCAAAATAAGCTGATGTGAATTGCGATCCATTATCTGAGACAATGGTATCGGGAACTCCGTGTTGGCTGAATAGTGAAGTGAGTGCTCTGATTGTGGTCGAACTTGTGGCAGGAGAGAGCGGGACGATTTCTGGCCATTTCGAATAAGCGTCTACCAAGACTAAGTAGGTGGTTCCGTTGAGTGGGCCGGCGAAGTCAATGTGGATACGCGACCATGCTTTGTCAGGTCGAGGCCACGGAACCGGTGTTGCGTGAGCAGGAAGTTTTGCCGCTTGTTGACAATTGGTACAGCGCCTGACAAACTCGGTGATGTCAGCGTCCATCCCTGGCCAGTAGGCGAATCTTCGGGCGATTGTTTTCATCCGATTGAGCCCTGGATGACCAGCATGAAATTGACGTATTACCCGTTGACGCAAAGCAGCGGGAATAACGACTCGAGCACCAAACATGAGACAGTCATCCACGATTGATAAGGATTCCCGTCTTTGGAACAGTTGATTGTCATTCAGTTGTGGTGCTAACCTAGGCCATCCAGATTGAACATACCTGATAGCTTCTGAGAGAACCTCGTCGTCGTTCAGGGTCCTCTTGATATCTGCGACCGTCACGGGAAGGTTTCGGACTGCTGTGGTTAACTGATCACGTACATACCGCTCAGTAGATATAGCTGCAATCACCACGTCCCCGTCACTGCCTGTTTCGTTTGAGAGTAGACGGGATAGGGCGTCTGCTTGACCAAAATCTTCTGTTCTGTGGTATTGAATCTTGAAATCGTAACCAAGAAGATCGAGGGCCCAACGTTGCAGACGATTAGCTGAATGAGCAGGGATCCCTTTCTTCGATCCAATTACCGAAATGAGCGGTTTGTGGTCCGTCAGCAGGGTGAAACTTCGACCGTAGATCAACTTGTGAAACCGTTCGACTGCAAACACGAGGGCCAACGCTTCCTTTTCTATCTGGCCGTACTTCTTCTCTGCTCTTGTCAGTGTTCGTGATGCATGCATTATAGCTTTCTACGTTCCGTCAGGAAACTTGTGAGAGATGACCGCACCAACGCCATGGCTAGAAGCATCAGCGGCTACAACGATTGGTAATACCGGATCGTAATGCGTCAGCAGCAGCTCGGAACTCAGCATTGTTTTCACTGTGACGAAAGCATCTTCGCAATCGGGTGACCAGTTCCATGCCATGTCTTTCTGGAGAAGGCTGTTGAGCGGTGCACGAACTGTTGAGTTCTTGATATGGAGCTAATAATGCACCGAATATGCTTCCCACAATATTTCCCAACCGATTATTGTGGAAGAAGACCAAGGCTTCAGAGAAGTTCGTATGTCAGCTCACTTCCAATAATAACAAACATGGTTTACTCATCCATATATATAGGCTGAGAATGTAAAAGGAAATGACCTTGGAAAATAGCACATTAAAACCGTGTCAAAGACTCGATGGACCAATCAGAATAAAGGGCGAATATGATCAAATTATAATCATGTTTTTCGCGCCAAATAATTCAAATCTATGTTGACATAGTGTCAATATAGAGTCGTAATATCTTCAAAGATATTGAGTTTTTAGGGAAAATAAACGTCTTTTCCCATTACATCTGTAAACAAAAAGATCTTACAGTGTGTTATGAGAGATAATATATCGTTAATAAATATCAAGAAGAGTAATGGACCTAAAACGCTTCCTTGTATGACTCCGCTCGGAATTGGCAAAGTTCGTAAACGGTCG